>VZRU01013099.1:164074-228159 GCA_013398155.1 Pedionomus torquatus
GCTGACAGCCACGCGTTGGTGCGCGCACTGGCCCGCGAGCTGGAGGTGGGTGCGCGCGGGCGGCCTGAAGGGGCCGGGGTGGGAGCGGCCCCACCGCGGGTTTTCCGCCGCCTTTCTGTTCCCCTCCGCCCTGCGGAGCCGTCCCGCAGCCTCCGCTTCTCTCCTCTCACTGCAGAAGGTGCAGGTGCTGCCGCAGACCGTACTGTACATCGCGGACACGGAGACGTTCAGCGGGCACGAGGAGTGTCATGAGCAAAAGAAAGGTAGAAATCGGGCCTTCAGTCCGCTCAGAGCCGGGGCGGCGCTGTGGGGGAACTCCTCTGAGCCTGAATTTCGGGGAAGAGTAACGCTTTGGCAAAAAAAACACTACCCCATAGATTTATCTTTGTGCTGTGAAATGGCTTACAGACGTGTAATTCTACATAGACGAGTTCCTGCCGGCGGGAGGATACTGATTCTGTTCCCTGTGTTTACACTCCTGTGCTTGTACTGATGGGTACAGATTGCTGTGCTGTTAACAGCGCAGCTACTGCTGGGCACCACTGGACAGATAGGATGGGATTGACTGCAGGGTTTTTTCCCGTGCCCCTCGGATCACCTCATTTTCACTAATCTCTGTGGGTTGTTGTTGGGGTCGTGTTTTGTTTTGTTTTCTCTTCTTTTTTTTTTTAACAGCCAGGAAAAGAAACAGTAAAGAAACAGCAATTGCCCTCGAAAAATTGTTGCCGAAGCGATGTCAGGTTCTCGGACTGGTCACCCCAGGGGTTGTAGGTAGGAGGAAAATGTGATTTTGTGAGAGATCGGCTTGAAGGTGGCTAGTGTATTGTATATCTATTCCTGTTTGTCACGGTTTTGTACATTTTTAGAAGCATAGTCCTGCAGACTGATGGGAGACTTCACCAGGTGCTGCTCCCACCTTATTCAGTGCTAGTTTAAATTTTAAGGAGTTTATAGTGTTGTTGCTAAGTCACGTAGAGCTTAAATTTTTACTTCATGTGATGCAGTTATAACTGAAAGGGTTGATTTAATTGAGCAGGCAGTTTACTACATTTCTTCTTGGCACCTTAACATAATTATTGAACGTTTCTTATCTGTATTTTTCAGAGTCGCATTGTGACATAATTGTACAGGACATCCTCATATGCTGTAGCAGGAGGCATATGCAATAACTATGGAAAATTGATAACCTTCTTTGGCAGTCTTCTAGGGCTTCCCTTTTTTATAATTAGAAAGTTTTTTTCGTACTTTCTCAACTTCATGTCTCTTGTCACCAGCATAATTCAGTAATAAGCTCCCAGTATTTCTGTCAGTTTGCTTTATACTGTCCTTACATGCTTGTACAGCACCTTAGAAATCTTAGTACATTTGCGTGCTTGCAGAGGTTGGCAGGAAGGCTTGAGAGAGCTGCATTGCCCAATGCTTCTTTTCCAACTGATGCATATATGGGGCGGCTGGAGGAAGATGTCCAAATATATCCATGTCTCCTTGTCCATAGTGACTTCAGCATCATAATAGCCAGCAGGACTCCTACATGCTTCATACTACCAAAACATCAACAAAAACAATCACCCTAGTTGCCTATTAGATATGTTGTTACAGAAATGAACTATCGTGTTTGACATCATCTAAGCTGTTCTGCCTCTTTTAATCTGTGTTACAGTGTAGACAAAATATTAAATCACTGAACACGAGATGCCTGGTTTTGTCTCCATAGTTACCCCTATGGGTTCAAGCAGCAATCAGCCTCAGGAAATTGAAGAGGGTGAAGCTGGGTTTGCTCTGTTGTTTCCCAAAATCGATGGGGTGAAGATTCATACTTTCCATTTTTCAAAAGACTCGAAGAACAGGGTGTTTGATGAAAGTAAATTTGCTGAAGCAGGTATGTCCTTGTTCTCCCCATTATTTGGGCTTTTGTGTAGTGTTGTATCTCTCTAGGCACCAGCGTGGAAGCAGCAGCTTCTGTGCCGCCAACTCCATTCCTAGAGCACTCTGTGGCTCTCCAAGGCTGCAGCTGGTAATTGCGCATCTCTCTTCTTCTCATTCTCCTGTGTATTAAGATTAAGTTACCTTGACTATTGATCTCAGATTACCATAGTTGGGTAAATTGGACCTGTTGGGTGGGAGCGGTTAGATTTTGAGCAACCTCTAATTGGTTACAAATCATGATAAATGAGTTTGTGTTATTTGCAATGGTTCCCATCACTACAGTTTAGAAATGATCAGGGAGGAGCTGTTTCTTCTCCAGAATAACTTTGCATTTAGATCCTAAGTCATATGTTGCAGCAAGGAAGGGTAGAACAGAAGATGGCATATTTCAATAAATACAGTTTACATTCCTCCAATTGTGTCCTCAGCAGGGTAGATCATTTGTGAAGAGTAATATAACGAGGATTTCTCGAGACTTGTAGGAACCTGGGAGTTTCTGCCTTAGGATAAGTAACTGACTGATGCATGTAGTGTGTTAAATTTTCAGGTAAAGCTATTTACTGAGTTGTGGTTTTTGGTGAATAACCTATACAATCAGTTCTTATCTGAAAAGAAGATTAAGGCTGCCAAGTAAAACTGAAGAGCTATGCCTTCAGAGGCTGTAGTAAAACTCAAATGTTCTACTAAAGAAGTTGCAAGCTGGACGAAGCAGGTGGAATTTTCTTTTCCTTGCTAGCTGTTCAGAACTTCTCACTTGGGTGGGGAATGCAGTCCAGCCCCTGGATGCCTGGGCAACTTGTGTCTTATTTTCCCAATTGCATCAAGGGAAAGCTATTACTAAAGGTGTGAGGTATTATTTGAGGAGAGACTAGGGAGGTTGGACTTTTGGGGCCAGGATTTAAACATAAGAGGATTGGTCTCTGTGGTTTTGTTTGTAGGTCTGAAGAATAACCCAGATCTCCGTGTGGTTCTTCTTTTTGGCTACAACTCCTGGAAGTCTGGAGCGACTCGATTTCTTCATCAAATAGTCAATCCTTTGAATGAGAAAAGCATCATCCTGGCTGGGGGACAAGTGGAGAGCTTTACATCACTGACCTCTGAGAAGTAGGTATCCTTTTCAGTGTAAAATTGAAAGAAGATTTAAAATGGGAGAAACACTGCAGAAGCTGTAGCCTTTTAGTTATGTTACATTAAAAATGCCTATTAACAGTAGTAAAATAATAGCTTTTTTTCTTTTAAGAGAATAAAGTCCAAATGGTACACTGTGATCTAGGCAGAAAAGCTGGAAACTTTTTATGACTGTGTTATAAGTTGGATTCTGGAAACCCAGCTAGGAGAAACCCATTGCGAAGGACATCTCCAGCTTCAGATACCTTTCTGTGTTTGTTGAGGGCTGTGTTTACTCTCTGGCTTGGAGATAAATTATCACTTGTGGCAGAAACCTTTTACGTGAACGTTTTGTTTCTGTATCAGCCTTGGTTTTGTTCATGCTACCCAGCACTAGCTGACCACACAAACAGGGCTGTGGCACAGGAGCAAACCTAAGGGCTGAAGGATGTGGTGCTCACAGGATCTCATCCAGCTGAAACCCCCTCCCTCTGCCAGGGCAGGGGCTCCATCTGTTCCTGCTGGGCCGCACAGGGAGAGCCCTTTGTGCCCTCTGACTTGCAGGGGCTGCTGCATTCTCACAGGAGCTCCTGTGCTTGGGAGTGCAGTGCAGACAGTGCTGCCAGCTCCTCTGCTGCCAGCCTAGGTCTCCACAGTAATAAACAAAATTTTTCTTGCGACTGATGTTTGCCAGCTACACCATTACTCCAGATAAGAGATGACCATATATTAAATTATTGCCAATAAACCATAAATAAGTAAGTACTTGGCCGACCAAGGAGGCTTAAAGCAGCATGAATTTGAAGCCATTACTGACTGCTTCCCTGATTTGATATGTAAATATCAAATTTTGTATCTTTGCTTGTCATAACTAATAGTTTAGTTGGAATTCGTACACAAACTGCTGAATTTGGCATGTATTTGAAAGGTAGGCTTACACTTAACCTGTGGTAATGGATGTGAAAGTTTTCACTTGTGACAGGTTGCTAAAATTGGAAGTCTTGAGTTTGTTTTTTAAGTATGGATGGCCTTCAGAATTGCTAGGGTGTTGCTCTGCTTCGATACCTACTTTTGCCAGAGCAGAAGTTTACTCAGGTTGGATGTGGTCTTTCTGGAATGTTTTCTGAATTGGTGCCCGTTGCCTTTCAGTAGCAGTGCCCAGCCTGGCGATGCCTGCGGTGTGGTTGGACTGGCTTTCAGCGGCCCTCAGATCCAGAGCGCCACCGTTCTGTTAGACCAAGACGTAGCTGATGAAAGGACAGCAGAAGCCGCCATGCAGCGTCTCAAAGCAGCAAACATCCCTGAGCATAACACCATTGGTTTCATGTTTGCCTGTGTTGGCAGAGGATATCGGCATTATAAAACCAAACGGAATATGGAAGCAGATGCATTTCGGAAGTTTTTTCCAAATGTTCCCCTCTTTGGCTTTTTTGGACATGGAGAAATAGGATGCGATCGAATAGTTACTGGGAATTTCATATTAAGAGAATGTAACGACATAAAGGATGACCTGCTTCACGGTTATACTACCGTTATGACTCTTATTCATCTTGGTTCAGCTAAAGCAAACCAAGTGTAAATATGTTTTTAACGCTTCAGTGAGCTGTTTTTTCATTCCAGAAAGCTAAGAAGTCTGGAAGAGTGGACATCTTGCAGTCAAAGCCCCTTCCAAAATGTAAACATCATTTTGGTAATATTATCAAATGTTGTAGTTGGAATAGAGTTTAATATAATACCTTCAAGAGCCTTGCATTTTGTGTAATCCCCTGTACACATCAGAATTGCAGGTAAATTATATTTGATGAAATTCTGCAATTGAAGAAAGTCTTTTTCTTCCAAAATGGGAATGGTTTGCACAAATGGCAGTTGGAGTCCAAATATCAAGAAACCGGTTCTTTGATGTGTATGTAAAACAGTCTAGAAAAACTACTGCTGCCTATGGATGTACTGATGCATAAAATCCACCATTTCCTGCATTTTATTTTGAGAGATACACAAGCCAGACTTGAGTCCTATTTACAGAACTGAATGGTTTTACTAAATAAAATGAATGAAAAGCTTTAGAGAAAAATCACAACATGTTCATTAAATAAAGATGAAAATACGTCAAAGTACCTTACCTTCTATTCTTAAAGTAAAACCTCTGATTTAAAGAGGTCCATTTACAAGCTCGGCTTTTCTTACCATGTTGAACTGTTTCAGTTGGTTTAGAGTAATACCTGATACTTCATGTGCACCAGCAATTTCAGTCTTTGTGTATTTAAGTTTACACTCCCCCAAATGCACTGGTTGCCATTTCTTTTAGATTCTCTTATAGCACAATGCTCTCCATTATGCATTTTTGTATCCAGAGTGCTTAAAATTAGGACTACCTGGTATTTTTTAAGTTCCTTTAAGAAGTGTTTTGCTTTTAAATTTGAAATTGTGGGGTCTGTAATATCTGGCTGTGTTCTGTTTACATACAGCCTTTAAACAAGACTTGTGCTTTTGCATGTTTTCCTATGCTTTTATGCCAGTCACCTAGTTTGATTGCTGCAGCTGGAATGCACTACTGCAAAGTTCAAGTAAATTTGGTATGGTCTCAGTATAGCTAACAATAGATTTTCTCCCTTTTAAATTCTTTCCTCCCTTTTTTTCCCATTTAGTAATAGAATTGCAAGAAAACAAGCTTTCATTTTGCACCACTTCAGCACAATTCTCAATGCAAAATGGGGCAGCTGGACCGTTTTCATTGTATGAAAAAGAAAATATTTAGGTGACTGTTCTACCAAAAAGGATGCTATTGTGCTTTAAATGTACCATCCAGGACTACAGTTGGCAGCTTTCTGCCCATATCTAGTTAAAATTTGTCCTGAACTTGGCCTAACAAGCTAAGATAGAGGCATATCTGTCCTGAGAATTAACTGTTGATTTCAGTGGGTGTCAAGCACAGGCAGCACTTGCCCAAGGCTGTTGGGTGTTTTTTTAATTAGAAGGCAGGATGAGCAGTGAGCTCCCAGTGGCCTTGTAGGGCGAGGAGACTAGTAGGTGTGGGTACAACTTGGAAAATGTTTAGTTACTGCTTTTAGAAATAAAGGTGTTTGGAGTATGCTTGAATTTTAAGATAATCTATTTGGTGGAAGGTGGGAAATGTTTTCTCTTTTCAGCATAATCAGAATGTCATGTTTGGCCCTTTCTGTCTGAGTAAGACAAAGCTTCTGCTTAACAGACGGCAAAGGGGATGCTTCATTTCTGTAATGCAGACAGGATTGCTGCTACCATCAGCCTGCGAACTGTAACTTTTTGCTGCAGTAGAAGTAGGTGAAGTGTGATCAACCCCGTGTCCTGAACAGTGCAGACATCTCTAGGAGTGTCCCAAGCAGTAGATTGTGAGCTCCAACTATGGTGCAGAGGAGCAAATGCGAGTGTAGTTCGAAGGGACTGATTGACACCAAGGTCAGGCAGCTGCCCAGTCCTGTAGCTGCAGACACTTGAGAGGTAAACATAGTACAGGAAAGGTGCTGGTGGGGTACCCCAAGAGCCTGCACCAGGATCATGTCTCCAGCCACAGGGAGTCGGGGTGAGCCCAGGGGACCCCAGACCCTACACTGTCACTCAAAGAGCATGGCCTGCCTTCTGAGTGACAGGGAAAGGGTGTAATGGATCAAATTGCAACACCTGGGATCAAAGTGTTTTGCTATTCAAACTCATTTTGCCTTCACACTGGCATTTGCCCTTCAACCACAACAACTCCTGAATGAAACCAAAATATATTTACTTAAAAGGTGCATGTACCAAAGGGCAGAGCTTGTTCTTAACCGATAAAAAAATTCTGAGTGCCATAATTTTATACCACTGTCACTCAAAAAATAACCATGGGGTTTTAAAGTGGACAAAGTTAGTTAAATGAATATTCAGCAACTGAGGCAAACGTGAAGAGCAGGATTGCTATAAAGATAATTACATGATAGTAATATGTTTCTGGTAAGAGAATATAATCCTTAAGCAACCACAATTAGATTTTCTTTTTTTCTGAAGAAAAAAAGAAAACTTCCAAAGTCACAAGACCTGCGGGGAGGAGTGATGGTTTGCTGACAAAAGGTAAAAGACATTGTTTTATCACCATGTTTTGAATAATGTTTTGTTGCACATCTTTTCTTAACACATCTTTCAATTAAGCAAACTGTAGGTTTTGAAACTAAAAAATATAGTAGCCAAGTGGTGTGATGTATAATCTCATACTTGCACAACCAAAATGACAATTGCCAAACACGACTAAATTGTCACAACTGTACTTCCAGTAAGCACTTTCTATTAAAAACTGCAGAAAAGTGCCAAGATAGTGAACTGGGATTTTGTTACTTTGTGTCAGATTTATTTTGGCCCAAGTTAATAGTGGAACGAGCCTTATTTTAACAGATCAATGAGTCATACTGAGTCATGCTCCTTTTGCAGCAAACAGTAAACCGGGGGTATGTGAATGATGCAGCCCAACTTGGACTTTCAGTGTGGCAGAGAGGCTGATAATGTTAAACCTCAGACTAAATTTTCAAAAAATACATGATCACATATGATTCTTAATTAACTTTTAGTTAAAAGTCTATCTCAAAACTCACCCCCTCATAATTTACTTTTGTCTTTCTGAAAGTGGAAAGCTTCCTAGTGGAAGTAACTCTGTAAGGTTGTTCATTAGTTTTCATATAATATACCAACTAGTACGAGCCAGAGTTGTCTCAATCCCTGGTGTCTGGCCAAATGAGAGAGATGAAGTTAAAAAATATTTGCCATTCAGATACCTACTTCTATTTTTCTCAGTGGAATGATACAGGAAAATAACGTTTGAGGTCTGGACTTTTGCATAGTTAGAAGTAACAAAGATAGTAAACATAAATTTAAGAGGTCTTTTGTAAGGTCTTTTCATAATCTCTGAGCAAATAGTAAGAAAATAATTATTTCCCCCACTGATTATTTTTCACGATTATACTGTGGGGAAGCTATTTTTTTTTTATTCTGTGAGTCTGTGATGGATCTCTAAAATACATTCCATCTTCATATAGCAATTTTATTTTGTGCATGCAAAAGCAGGTAAACACTAGACTTCAATTGCCAAATTTCTTACTTGAAATTTTACTTTTTTCTAAACCCATTTCTCGGCCAGAGATAGGCTCCAGAAAAGGCTGTTGTTTCGGAAGGGCTCAGATTAGCCTTGAGGGTGTTACGTCTGGGAATGTGTCCCCTGAACTACAGGCTCAGAGATGTGTAGCCAGGTAAAGGGAGCTCACCTCGGGGGGTGGGAGGGTGTCCCTTGCTCCCGTACCACAGCTTTAGGTCAAACAAATATGAGTTCAAATATTGTAGGACCCTTGTGCCGATTACTTTACGCCTACCAGCACTTCATATCAATGTATTTTTCTAAACATATAGCTACAGTGAAAAACTGGAACCTTTTTAAAGGAAAGGTCTTAGGATAGGTTTGGATTATTTGGAAGTCATGATACCTGGGTATTTATGTTAGAATTATTAGCAGACAAATGCCTTATGGGGATTTTTTTTTTTTTTTTTTTTCCGAGCTTTGATAATTTAGGAGCAAAACTTATTCCCAGATCAATGGGATTTGTCCTCCTAAAGGCAAATTTAAAAAATTATAAACAATTTATGAATTGCCATTATTACAATTATAATTACATTTCACAGCTAGGTCCTCATGGAGATTAGCAGGTAACACAAACACAAATGTTTTGGAGTGGTTCACATCACTGAATCAGTGGCAGTCTTGTCACCTTTTCACGATATATTTTCACAGTTATACAAGTTAAAAAAAAGTTTTTTTTACAATAAACTAGTCTTAGCTGAGTTGTCAGTATTAAAACCAAGAGCCAACACTAGTCCCTTGAAGAGGAACTCTCCTAGAATCTCCAGAACTGGTGAAAATGACTGAATAGTTTGAAACGGCAGTAAATTCTGTGATGGAAAACATACAACAGAGATTCAAATTACAGAGCCCTGTTAAAAAATGCCACCAGTGGATGCTCTCCTACATTTTTACAGCCCATCATTTGCCTGTGCAAAAGTTGTAGTCAAAATATCATTACTTGCATGGAGGGGATAATTTGAAAAGTCTCTTTTAATGTACATTCAAAAAGAATGCTCAAATGTTAAACAAACTGACATAGAGACGCATTTAGAAGTGTCAGAAATTCATTTTAATTGTAATCTGGAGGATGAAAACAGCATTTTCTTGTTATTTCTGGTTTTACAGTTGTAGGTTCTATTTACATGCCCTTAGCCAGCTATAGAAATAATTCCTGGTGGAAGGTTTTGTGGCTTATCACTCCCAAACATGGAGCTGAGTGGCAAGTTGACTAGCAGGATTTCATATTTGTATTTGGTACTTTTCAAATTGCTCTCTCACATTACATAGATATTATGTTGAACAAGTTACAGTCACAAGAAAAGCAAGGTCAGATTTTGGATAAGTACCAACAGGTATTTTTGCATACAATAATGAAAAAGCTTTTCTTTTTTTTTTTTAACCATCTTTTAGACATGCATGTGTTTGGGTTTGTTTGCTTATTTTTTCCCCACAGTGTAGGAAATACTGCAGTACTTGCTTGAAAGAAGTGTATTTTTCACTAATTTTGACCAAAAAAGCAATTTATGTCTGGATTCTTTTGATTATTCCATGTAATCTGAGATACAGGAATTTTCCAGCTCTTCATTTAAGAAAAGCATTATGTCCAAGAGGGGTGCAGTGAACATACCCATCCTGGTAATCTAAATAATATTGCCAGAGAATCATAACACAATGTAGTTCCATTTTTTCACCAAACTTGTACAGATACAACTTCATTAATATCCCTGAGATTGAGAACGGTTATAGTACAAGTGAAAACTCTTACCCAAACTAACCCAACAGTATTTTCAGTTTTTACTGGAAATAGCTTGATGTCCTTTAAATCTGAAAGGATGCTAAATACCAAAGGAACATAGTTGAGGAGGTTGGCTTGGGTTTTAATGTAGAAGAGTTGGGTGTCCTGCGTTAAATCCATAACCACCATTGGCTAAAGCTCTCCCTGGGCAGTACCTTCTAGGTACCTATCTCCTGATACAAAATTTGCTGAGCATGTAACAGGAATATATAGCCTTTTAGGTAAGCTCACTTCTTTCCCTCTCTGCCTGGTCATGTCAGCAGCTCCCAGTCAGAACACTTGCAACAGCACAGACACTAATTCTACTGTGGCAAGTTCTCTCCCCTATTTCTTCTTTTCTTTCCCTTTTCAAAGAACCAAGTCATATTGTCAGAGCCCCACTGCTGCTTTTTAAAAATGCAGGGCCGCAAGGGAAATAGGTTTGGATTTTTTAGTGCAGTAAATTGTGAAGGGCTTGCACAACGTTAAAATGGGAGTGTTCCCAAATGGGAATGGTCTTCCTGCTTAGTATTTAACAATATAAATCAGAAGCCTATAAAGCACTGAGAAAGCCTCATGTTTTCTTGGAACAGCTATTTCTTCTCCTTTCATTGTATTTTGCCCCAGTGTTTGCTTGGGCTACTAATGGAAAAGTTATATACTGAATAACAGAAGCAACCTCTTATTTAGGTCTATAAAGAGGTTCCTGCTAATGGACAACATTTTGTTCATGTGATGAAAAGGCAACACGTTATGAAGAAACCTTTACTACAAGATTCTGGAATGAAAACATGATCCTCAGCTATAAAAGGATTTTTGCCATAACACTATAATAGTAATCTTAGTGGAGGTTCCTAGGAAATTAGTCTTTTTCCCTTTTCTTCCTACCATAACCTTTCAGCTGGTGGAAGGGCAATTTTAAACACAAGAGATCTTGTTTCATGAAAACAAGAGTCAAGCAGAGAAGAGAGACCTTATTACTCATCCCTGCATATACACATAATAATGCTTTCTTAGACTCCAGTGACTCCAACCACAAGACCTGATCCACTGGAACTGTTTTTTCCTTCACTTTATTGGTCACAGGACTACTTGCTTAATTTTGTAAGTAAGCATTGCTGGAAGAGTGTTGTACTACTTTATTAAATTACATGTAATGTTGGCTACCCAGTACTTTCTGTGGCATTTGACCACCTTAAAATGAATTTGTAGCCTGATCTCATTTTGACCTGAACATCAAATTCACAAAGCTTGTGAACTGAAATAATTAATTTTAGAAGCTGAAATGTTCTCAAATGCAGTGGGTTTGAAGCACTCTGAATTGCTAATAGCATTTCCTTCAAATATAATACTGTTTCATAAATCAACTTGTTTGCATTTAAACATGGCTTTAGTTTATTCATCCTGACTTTTTGTCCAAAATGTTTCCTTAATAATGCAAACAAGATTGCTAACAGTGAATTACTATTCCATGTCTGTCTAGAAAGCTGAGAGGGTTCTAAGGGCTTATAGAGTACAACTTCAGGCCATATATCTCTTACATCTTCTATTAATATTTCCTTCCTCAATGAAAATAGTATAACAAACTTTAACATTATTAAGTCTGAATGCCTCATGACTAATATCTGGCAGTTATCTAAAAGCAGTTGTCTCTGACTAATTTTCACTGAGGCTGTGAGTAGTACTTTAGGTAATGCTGATTCTAAGGTAGTTGTCAGTACTGCTGCAAATGTCCTAGACTCTGTATTTAAGAGGAGTGTGTCCCTGTGTGATGAAAAATCACTTTTATCTTTCTTAGCCTTGTAAACAGTATTACCAGCTTCCTTCAGAGTATCTGCTAAATGTCTGAAGTCCAGAAAACAACATATAAGGTCAGTTAATTTGAGGAGAAGGTGATCTTGTAGTGCTTCATGTAACTTGATCAGGAGCTTCTCTGGATCAGATCCTCTACTTAATTTGGTGGCCTCAGACTCTACTTTCAGATGCTGAGTGTTAACTTGAACTTCTCTGACATGAATCTTCAGAAGGTAATGTGTTTTTCTGGTTCGTTTTCTAGTAGCCATCTAGGAAGATGTCTTGCTTAATATTAGGGACGTATACTGAACAAAGGGTAAATACTCTGCCTAGTAAACTTCTTTTAACCATTACCAATCTCTTCTCTTTTAATTTGAATTAAAATCTTGTGCCAGGAAGCTGACCAACACACTAGCAATGATACCTTATCCTCATAATGTCTTATATTAAAAAACCCCACTTGTTATTAGCTGGAAAAAGGTACTTTTTTTCCCCTGCATCTGGTAAGTGTATCTGAAACAAGCCAAATTCTGGACATGTATCATGGATATAAATTTTGAAACTATTGCATCAAGACAGTCTCAACTCCTCTGGGGAAATCCTGTGAAAAGGACAATTCTACCAAAAATTCAAAGTATTACCTCATGCTAAAGCCCTTATGATTATCTCATATTCTGTGTGAAGTGAAAAAAAAAGATTTTTTTCTTAGTTCCCACACAGTAAAAGCCAAAATTATCTCATGCTTCTACCTGTGCATTACTGAAAACAGTAACTTGTCATGATTAATCTCACAAAATTCAAACATAGATTATAGTGATTTTGGTATAATTGGATACACCTTTAAAAACACATAGAAACTCTAGTAAGTGTAACTGTTTATCTATGTCTTAGTTGCAGTTTTCTCCAACACATAAGCAAGTCTCCTATTTCAGTCTACCCTCTTCTCTCATCTTGCTTACCACATCATCCTCTATCACTACTGTATTCTTAGGGTTCCTCTGCATGATGTTTTCCCACCATTGTTCCACTCTAATGGTTTACTCAGTTATTATTTCTGAAAAATAAACAAAGCACATGCTTTTAATTATAGAAAGCTTCCTCCCCTGCCTCCCTTATGGTGTCAAATCATTTAACTTTTAATGTACTCACTGTTGCAGCCATTGTTGATTGTAGTCTCAATCAGGTTGGCACCACACTCTGAAGAACTTGTCCTTGGGATGGAAGCTTTCCTGACCAGATGAAGCGGAGGCAACAGGGACAAAAAAAAAAAAAAAAAAAAAACGTACACAGAGTGAAAAGAATATTATCAGGTAAGAGATAAATTAATTGAATGATTTTTGCACTGAAAAAAAGTGACATGGATCTTCAGCAATTACTTTCTACTGAATACTAAACATTTTTGAGAAGCATGTATTTGAGGGAGAATAGACATCAGAGACAGAAACAGCACTCAGAATTATGTGTCTTCTTTCCTGAAGTTAATGTTCCTGTTTGATTTCTCAGGACTTTATATAAGCAATTAGTAGATACCACAAAATTATTTAATTTATCATTAACTCTCTTAGCATTTGTAAGTTAAATATCAATAATGTGATTTTTTCCACACTTTCTTGAGGAGAAATAGATCTTTTAAATAGAGCTTATCTCTTGCTGTCTCTTTCCCTTTCTTTTAATAGTAATTAGACATCTGCTGCCTTGAGTCATGAGCTATTCTCCTTCTGTCCAGTTTGTGTCCTGTGGTGATCTAACTCTTCCATGCAGTCTGTTGTCTTGGACAGTTTACATGGCTTAATTCCTACTCCCTGTTGTTTTGACTGGCTAAATTCCTGTTCATCAACGTACACTGCTCTTACAGATAATCTGGCATTTCAACATGGATTTATAATAAAGAAATTTATTACACATTTATTTTAGTTTTTCCTAGGCTTTCAGAGCTCCATATTGTTCTTAAATAAAAGCTGGCCTATGTGGAACCTATAGTAATCCGTTATCTTTCTCATTATTCTTCCAGCAACCCTTGTACAATATGTTTCTGGAGAATGGTGGCCAGATGGACCTGTACTGACAGGTGAGTTGCTTGTAGCAAAATATGCCATTTGGTACCTCAGTAACAATGTAATACCAAAGATTTTTGTATACTTTCCTGTCTTCCTGTCCTGGTTTGAGGTAAAATGAACCAATTTTCTGTTTTACAGTTTTGCTTTCTTAGCTAGGCCTCTCCTAGCTAGCTGGGCTCTGAAATTAACAGCACATTGTGCAGAGCTGTTCCATCTCGCAGTGATAGGACCTGATTGTACCAGGGGATGGTATGCAGAGAGGCCCTTGTTTAGACTTATTGCTGGAAGAACCAAAGTCAGATAATTTTCGTCGTTCACCTGTCAGAGGGTCCTGCCTTCAAGGAGGAGCAGACAGGACAGGTGACCCAGGACTGACCAACAGGGGTATTCCATCCCATCTGCATCATGCCCGGTATAAAAGCTGAAGGATCAACAGGTCAACCCTCTTCTTTCCCCTTCTTCTTTCCCCTTCTTTCTCCTTCTTTGATGGCTGACGTCCAAGGAGGGCCCTGCCTGTTTATCTGCCTGTGATCCCGATCCGGGCATTCCTGGCTCCGGATCTGNTGTCCCTCAGATTTTGGTGGGTTTGGCTGAGACCACAACACATCCCCAGGTCAAAACAATAGGCTTTATCTACCATTTGTTGCCTGTGTGTATGTGTGTGTTTGTTTTGAGATAGAGAGCGGCTAGGTCTGTGTGTGCTCTACCTTCACATGCTGCTCTGCTAACGTTATGCTCCTGAGCCTGAAGCCACACAGAAGCCTACTCCAATCCAATACACGTTTTCATTGTCAAATAGCAAATCACTTTCATAAAACCAGCTCTGATTTTATATAGATATATATATACGGATAAGTTTTACATTCACAATGTAAATATTTTACTGTCTTTGCTAAAATTGTTGCCATGATGCCGTATCTTCTAGTGAATCCCAATGGTTAGAAGTAGAAATAGTTTTACGTGCAGAGCTTTTACAGGTATGTAGCAAACAAAACCGAGTGTGCCCTTTAACAGCCAGGATTTCCCCTTTGACAAAGAAGCTTTTATTGCCTATGAAACAACACAGTCCTGGAGAAAACTTGATAAAAGAAAGTTAATGTACTGAACTGGTTCATTATTTTGGGGTGTGAACAATACTGTTCTTATGAATTCCTACAGCATGATATAGTTATTTTACAATACTTATCTTTGAGGAGACATAAAAGCATACTCTTTTCTTTGCAACACCATTCCTCAAAATTTTTTCAAAAAGTAAATTAAAGCTATTCACTATCAACATAGAGTAGCCTTTCCTTCAGCAGGTTCCAGCAACAGAAGGAGGTTTAACCCTGGAGTACTGTTTATCTTTGATAGTTGTAAACTGCTTTTGTAAATCATCAGTCCTTAACCACTTTTCTCTCCCTCCATTCTCTGCTATTCCTTTCACTCAGCCCTTCAGTTCCTTTCCTCTATTTTGTTATACTTTACATTGTTCTAACTCTCTAGCCATTTCAGATGCTGTTTGTTTCTTCATTATCTTTGATTCCCCCTCCTCCTCCTCCTTGTAGGTTTGCTTTCCCATACCATACCATGTTGACGAAACCCAGTGCATAATCAAATACAGCATGAAAGCAGCTTAACAGCAGATTGTTGGCAGATTAGAAAAAGTAAATCTTCAGCTGGTAAAAATGTGATGACTCAGCTAAATATAAAGGGAGAATTATTTCCCACTGTTCACCCAGAGCATTTCCCATGCAGCCCTTGTCTTTCATGGATTACTTTCACCATTACTTATTCTTGGTTTTATAAGCAGAGCAATGAGATCCCTTCTTTCCCCCCTTGTATGCTGGATGGATTTGTTTGTAGGGAGCATTAATGCACTTTCACATGCCTGATCCTGAAATTTTTCCCAAGCAGCCTGAGAGGAATAAAACTTGGAAAGGAAGAAGGATACACAGGATGACAGGGACAAGAAAACAGAGCACAGATTTCCTAAGTTCTAAAAGATTTGATGCATAATTTTAGGCATTCAGTTTCTGTATCCTAAATTAGTATTTCCTCTTCTGCATCCCTCCAGATTGCATTACTCTATACTAAAATTGCACTAGAATCCTGTGCTGAAAGAGCCACAGAAATCTGTACTCTCACACAATATGGGGGGAAAATACTCTCTGCTTTCTGATTCTGGGTCAAACATATTAGTTAATACAGTGTAGTTGTGGAAACTGGATAGCACAGTGTTTCTGTTAACATTTTAAATTCAATATAGACTGTCAAGAGGACAAATCAAAGATAATGCAAACTCTCAGCTAACAGTTACGAGTCCCAATTCCACCCTCTTCCAGAATGTTATGACAAAGGTGGTAGATCAAATTTTGGGGAACAGAAAATTATATTAATGACGGCTCCTAGCAATAATCCCTGTTTATATAGCTGAAAAGAGGACAGTAGATTAAAGCATCCACTTGAGACTCCTCCTGTATGTTGGTCACTTCAGTCAAGAGACAAGGGATGTTAGAAGTGTTTCTTTTACAGATATGTTCTCTAGCAGAAGATTATTGTGCTACATCAGCCTCTGAAGTGTAAGGGTAAGAGAAAAGAACATTTAGACAGGTGTGTTCTTGTTTTATACTAAAGAAGTTGATTATGATTTTATGAGATTTCCCAAGCTAATCTGGTATGTAAGATAGGTTCAACTACGTTAAAACTGAGTTGCTGCCCTTAGTATTTTTCTAATAAAAAGGCCCTACTACTTGTTCTGCCAGTTAAGTACAGCTTGAGTAAACTCATTTCCTATAAAGAAATTCAGTAGTTGAGGTTCATCTTCCAACTGTCTGATAAGAGACTTGCACAGACCTGTAATTGCTGTTATTATTTGGGGGTTATCTTTAAGTTCCTTCCAACTCAAACCATTCTACTGTTATTCTAAGCTTCTGTACTTTGCAATGCAAGGCTCTTTGACATTAAAACTCAGTAGACCGTGTTTCCATATTTCTTCTAATTTTATTGTAAGCAAGAGGAAAGGGATCTTTTAAGAGACTACTTTCCAAAGTCTCTGCTCTCTGAAGATTTTTTCTCTTCTCAGAGACAAGCTTTACTTTAAAGATACTGTACCTCTATGAGACTTGAATGATTTTTCTCTTTAGTTAGCTAAAGCTGTATTCTATTCTAATAACTTTACAGTAATCTGACAATGTTCTTGAGCTGGCAACTACCATGGCATTCTGCTGCTAAGACAGGATTAATTTAACTAAAATTACTAAGGTAGGGGGTATCCTCTAGAAGCATTTTTTGATACAAACTCTGTTTTTTCAAATGTTCCTCTGTCTCTTCTAAATATATTCAGCTATGGGAAAAACTGGCATTCAGTGGGTTTCCATGACAGCAGCTGAGGTAAAGCTAGACCAGCTATTCCAAAGATTGCTCATTGAAAGGCACTGGTCAGAGAGACTGATTTGGCAGTGTGATTATGGGAGATGAAAGAGTAGAATTGCAAGAACCTTAGGTTACCATATCCAAGGAGTAATGCTGCACAAGAGTAACAGGAAGAGGCTGTGAGTCTGTGATGGCTGAGAATTACAGGAGCTTCTAAGTTGCTTCATAAAGGCATAAATACATATTAACAGTATATGACAAAAGGAGTTCTTACAAAAAGTGCTGTATTGTAAAAACAAAAGGGGACACAGGAGGCTGACTTGTGCATGTAAATGCAGAGAGGAAGTGCAGACAGTGAGTTTGTTTGGGTTTGGTATAAGCGTACTGATGTATGTAGAGCATCAAATAGTTGACTTAATCCCAGTAACTGCTTTGATGTTTTCATTAGAAGTCCTAATATGCCTGAAATGCTACTAACAACAAACCTGCAGCACTTGCTAATTAGCTCTGACATTTTCATGCTACTCAAACATGGATCATCCTGGACAAATGAGTTACCCCTTGGATTTGTTCCAAGTTAATAAAATCTGCCTGGGATTATTCTTGAATTTGACTCTTTCTTTAGTTTTTAAATGAGGAACTGTAAAGGAATTGAGAACTAATGGCACCAGTTGGTTTGGCTGCTACTTCGTTGCAGTGGAACAGTTTCTGATCCCTAAACGCTTTGGTAATTTGCTTCTACTTCTCAGTCTTTGGACGACATAAGGGTTGACTAATGTTTTAAAATATTAGCATTAACTCTGGGTAGACTGTAAAATCTCTCAGAAATGGGTGTACTATGTGGCTGTTTTTTACAAAGCAACTGTAAGTAATAGCTTAAAAAAAGACATTGAGTAAAATATTACAAGCATCAAGTTAAGACATCCACATTAATTACGCTGAATAGCCATACAAACCTTATGGATAATTCATTACATATTTTTACATTCAAATAATTAGTACATGATTACCAGAAGAAATTTCTACTTGATTAAATAGCTTCAGCACTCTGAAGCACTTTTACCTGCAAAGGAAGTAGAATGCTCCAATTACAAGAACTCCTAGAAGAAGAAGTGAAGCCAAGAAAACTGCGAACAGGTCACCTTTTGTTTGGGACTTGATGCTAGGCAGCAAAACTTCCTCACAACGGGCTCCTGTGTAATTCTCAATACACCTGGAAAAACAAGTTTTATTCAGATTAGATGGTAACTTGTCATCTAATATGAAAAATACAAAGGCTTCTTTTGGTCTTAAGTGGGGACAGAACTTGTTATGGCACAACTTCAGATTTATATTTGCTTCACAGTAAGTTTTCTTATGGAATTTCCACTCACCTCATATTTCTGGAAGAAAGAGAACTGGGCATGTTGGGCATCAAGTTTGTATTCTGATCCATATTGCTTTCATGCATTAGATCATATCTTTCTTAATACATTCATTGGATTAGCAATGTACTTCATAAAGGTGTACTTTGTAGTTAAATCTGCCTCCTCCACTGGCAGGTTTAATTAATTACATCCAACTCTTCAGTGTTACCTGTGTCATCCCACTGGTTCTCATACAGCTTTTTGTTCCTTCCTTTCATGTAACTTTCTAGCTTGCTTTGTTGAAGAGCTAGTAATGTCAGCTAAACAGATCAAGGAAACAGGAATCCATTGAGACACAGTACATCTTAAATTGCAAAAGTAATTTATGCAGCATAATAATTCATGCCAGAACATGTTACCTGTTTGGTGAATGACCCTCCTTTGGAGAGAGCTAGCTAAAAGTCTTCTCTACTATTCTCACTGTATGTACAGAGCTTCTGAAAACTTCTGAATATGTTTTTTTACCATGGTAAAATGGTATGATATTTTATTAAAAATAAATAAAATGAATGGCTTAGTAATTCATATTGAGTCAAAAACAGTTAGCTTGAAGCTAAACTAATCTTCATTTATCTTATATTTTGCACTTACTTCGCTAAGTTTTCTTAAGGAAATGTATTGCACTACAGAAAATTGAAAGAACTTTATTAAATAAATACATTCTGCATGTATCTTTTATATATGCAAATTTTCCTCTCTCTATTTGTATTACTAAAGATCTTGCTCCTTGCTATTTCTGGCAGTGAAGTCATAATAATCTGTGACATAAGCAATTTCACGCTCCAGCTGAGAAAAATGGGCTGAACTTGGTAAGATACTTGAAGTTCTCAACTGCCATTGGCAGCTGCAAGGTATAATTTCAGATGAAGGATAAGAAGATGGAGTGGGGAGGAAGTGCCAAGGAAGAAAGACGTCTGGTATATCTAAATGAGACAAACGGATCACAGTGAGCATACCACTGTGCATGCTTGATGTGACTCCCAGCACATAATCTACACACTCTGTTAGATTATGGGCCACTGTTTCAGGACTACTTGTCTAAACTGTTGCACAAAGAATTACTACCATTTCTTTTAATTCTTTGCTTTTGGAAATAAAGTGCAAGATTTGGACACTGGGAAAAAAGTTTCAATTATCATGAGATATTAAAGCTGTGCAACTGATCAAACAGCCACTGTTTACAAAGGACAATGTGAGACTTTTCAAAGTGACTGTGTTTGACTGCTGGGAGAAGGAATGGTAGGCATACTGCTCTGATTGCTTGAGATAATGTTCCAAATATTTACTCTCAGTGGCTCTTCAGTGGCCTATTTCTGAACTACTGTGGAATACTTTAAGAATAGAAGTGTAGTTTGAGTGGGGCCTTGTTCTCTAGCAAGTGAGAGAGAAATGCTTTGGAGAGCTGAATAGAGTAACAGAAATAGAAAATGGAATATAAAATTCATAAATATTAATGAATACCAATGAAAACTGGAGGATAATGCAAGGCTAAAATGATACACGAAGGAAAAATAAATAGGTTTTGGCATCAAACTAGGGCTCATTGAAAAGTTATAGGGACTGAGTGTGAAGGGAGTAAGTCAGTAGCCAAAAGAGAAAAATGAAGCAGGAGAAAGAAAAGACAGTCCTTCTGACACTGAAGAGAGTTGCATATAGGATTAGGTAAAAGGCTAGGGTTAGAGAACTGTTGTGATGTACTGTCACATAACCAAAAAATTATGGGGGTTTTTAATAGAAACAGAAAAATTGAGATAAAGTATCTTTTAGTTACATACATCAACATTATAGCTAATGTGACCCCACCAACAGTCAGGGCATTTC
Source organism: Pedionomus torquatus (assembly GCA_013398155.1). NCBI lineage: Eukaryota > Metazoa > Chordata > Aves > Charadriiformes > Pedionomidae > Pedionomus > Pedionomus torquatus. The sequence continues at coordinate 184,427 of VZRU01013099.1, forward strand.
TGAAAATTGAAATGTTCAAATATTGCCTTGCCCAAGTTTTTATGAAGGCATCAGTGCCAATTTACAAGCAGGTGAAGGACTAAGTTAAATATAGAAGCAACTGATGCTTTAAGAGCACCATGAGGGAGAAAAGCTTCTGCTGTAAATCCTTTCTAAAAGTGGCGAGACAGAAACTAAGCAGACTTCAGTAATTAGCAATGGAACTCCCTCAGAAGATTTGCTTTTCCTGTTGCACTAGCAGAGGTCTAGTAATTTCAGTGGAGTGACATACACAGTGACCGCAGGCAAGACAGAAAAGAAGCCTCTAACAAGCATGTGGGTTGTGAACATAATCAAGACTGTGGTATCTATTTAGTGTCTCCTAGAGGTGGTCACTATATAGAGGTGGTGGTATATATAGTAATATATACAGCCTTAAAAGTCAGTGGCAACTCACAGTTTAATTACATGTAATGGATGCCTGAAAGTAGAGTACAAGTTAAGTGTGACACACTTGAAGTTGTTAATATGACAGGCAGCTGTGCTCCTGCACTTGACTGAATGAGTGCAAAAGACAGAGAAGCCTGCTTCTAGGCTGTAGTTAGAGGGAGTTAATACTAATTAAGTCTTGTGGTCACTAGCCCAGGTGTTGCTGATGCACAACATCATCTGCATGCTGTTAGCCTGCTGTTTCAGCATATGCTGCCTGTTGGGTTTAAATGGTCCTATGATGTAGCGTTCCAAAATTGATTTTTAAAATGGGAAAAAAGGCCTTTCTTCCTCCAAGAAATTAGAATTTCCAATTCAGAGTTGAAAGACAACAGCCGTCAAATCTGTGAGACTAGAATCTCTCATTTTCATATCACATACAGATTTCTGCTTTCCTAGATGCCTGCACATGCATGTATACGCACCCACTCCTCTTGTCAGATGAGATAAGCCAGCCTCAACTGTTGTATATAAACTTATTAGAGGAGCTATGCCGGAGACAAAACACTAACATATGGGTTAACATGTGGGTAAAGAAACCCACAAAATCTTTCAACATAGGATATTAATCAAAACTACCCATATCAGCATCAATACAAGGTGGAAGGAGATAAGCTGTATTGGATAAGATGGCAGGAGATGAACACAATTATATTGATCTTTTACAATCTGATTGATAACTAAAATAGAAGGCTTTTAAAAAAAAGCTGAGTGCACTTTTTGCTGCTGAGAACATTAACTTATTGTTGGGAAGGGAATGAGGGAAGATGGCAGCTGAGCAACTTCATGTTTTAACAAACGTCAGCTATATTTAAAGTCTGCTAATGTTGCATAGGGGAGAGGGGCCAACTAATGTTTAATTTCTATTAAATGTCTACCTTGTGTATATATCCAATCTTCTACCTTGTGTGTATATATCAATATCTGAATGAGCAAAATAACTGAAATTCCAAAACTAAACAGCGGCTCTTAGTTTGTTAGCATGCTACAAAATACGTGTTTCTAAAGAATGACACAATTTTCCTAGACACATTGTGAAATTACTTCCAATTATGTTGCATTAGGTAATCTGGACTAACAATGTCCAACACATTTGTGGAAGTAAGTAGCATGTCAAGGCAAATGTGTTTTAAGGTATTTTTAGAGTTTTTTTCTTGCTCCATTTCCCTCTTTGAGCCAATGCTGTACTAATGATCATTCAGCCTTTGATTCTAAAACTGATTCCATTTTTCTGCTGGTAGGAGGTGATCTGAGAACCCTTGGAAGCTTTAGATGGGATTTGGCAGAAACCTGCATCAAAAAAAACCTTTGTGCAATGGTGTAATGATGCCAGTCTTGAAGTTCCAAAGCACCAAATATTTTTCTGGATTCTGCTGAATAGTGATGCATTTTTTCTGTTGTTTCTATTCACATCACTGCTGATTACTAAGATATCTGTGTGTAAACAAAACCTTTCTCATCTATAATTAGCCTTCTCTGACTGATTAAGGAACATGCTTAGAATAAGGACATGCTTAAATAGAATGCTTCTATTTAAACCCATATAACTCATAATCAACCACTAGATACAGAAGAAAAATACTTGATAATTTAAATGCAGTAAGATTGCCTGAGTATAACAAAAATGCTCTTAAAATATTACTTTTCTGCTTCAGCAAATTATAAATTCCTCTAGTACCTGAATCACAAATGACTTCATTTGGAGCCCTTTTAAAGTGGAAATTACCAATGCTGCCTAGCTTGTGCCCCTGAATATTCCTGTTCTGAATATTTGTTACTTGTTTACATTTTGTTACATTTGTTACATTCTGAATATTTGTTACTTTGTTTACATTTGTTACATGTTTACATTTATTGCATCAAATACACCTTTCTCATCACACAGTCTAGCAACAGTTGAGAGGGTGCTTTGATATTGTGTAAGTAATGCTGTTTGGTCTAACCATTCTATTTTCATTTATGTATTTTAATATGAATAATATGGGATCGCTTCCAGAAAAAAAAAACAAACGTGTATTTCAATGTGTTTCACTTTTTGTGTGTGTAGTATTTATTTTACATTGCATAAGCTTGCAAGGCTTAACATTTAGAATAAATCATCATCATCCAGCATTTCCAAGCTTTATCCTCACTTCTGGATCTGATTTATTGTATGACATTGGACAATAAGCATTTACCACACCATTGCCTCTTCTCATCTACTAGATGAGTTTACATGCTTGAGTTTAAATGTTTAAATGTTTGAACTGTCCCAAACAAAATAAATACTTTAATAAGACATCTTAGAAAAGACTTCATTTCCTTCTTCAGCTGTTTCATCCAGTTAACATTAGCTGTACATCAAGATGGAAGAGGGAGTATGGAAGAAAAAAGGGCAATATCCTTAAGTGTATGTAATAGGTGTCTGAACACCTATTATTATGCTAACTAAACGCATTAAATTAACCATTATTTATTTTGATGAATGATAACTCAGAATTAGTAAATGCAGAACTGTGAAAAATTACAATTTAATTTAGCATCTTCTTATGTCTTGGTAAATGAGAAAATAAAATAATAGGGCTATATTTATGCAGGAAGCATATCCACGTGCAAGATTAGGAAGTGCTTCTTTTCCAGTGTGCTACATGGGCTTCATAAAGAAAAACAGTCCCATAAATGAATGGTGTAAGAAATATCTTTATTTGCTGCCTTTACCAAGTAGCCTTTGGCTGTCACTTGAATTACATTCTTTTTTCCCCTTAAAAGATTATACTCCTTTTTGTGCCTCCTCATTTTGTTCAGGTCAGGCCATTTTATGGTGTAAAAATTTTTGCAATATAATTCATCTGGAAGAAAAATTGGGAATGTACATTGCCTTTCTGAGTGTGTTTCCTACAGTCTGTGCTCCATAAGACATGGGATATTTTGTTCCTTTCTGTGTTGTAATGACAGAAAATATGGCATATGTAAATGATTACCACTGCACAAGTATACACATTCATTTTTCTCATATTATTATGTCTCTGCAAGCTAGATAAGTAATCTGAGCATGAATTAGAGAATTTGGAACAGCTATAGGTAAGAGGTATTTTCTTTGATATACCATTTTAACAGAAATTTGTTAAAGAAGCAAAATGGGGATAGAGTCTAGCCAGCTACAATTCAATACTTAAACACATTAACCTTAGTTTCACTGACCTGCAGAACGGACTGGATACAGTAGGAATCATATAACAAATCCCTCCATTTAGACAAAAAGATCCATAACTGGTGCCACAGAGTTCTTCATGATCTTAAAAATAAGATGAAAACAAACATAGAGAAAAACAGAGACTTCTATATTTTTATCAGTAAAAGAAGATCACAACTATACTTTTGGGGAGTGATGGTAGCATCCTTAAAAAAACAACCACCAAAGAAAAATCCCACATGAAGACAAACCACTCCCCACAAAAAAAAACCCTACCCTATGAACAAATAAAGTATCAGTCTTGCCTTCCAGGCCAACAACATAGAGCATGATCTGTCATGCAAAATTAATGTAATGATATGCAAAAAAATGACAAATTTATCACCACATCAGATGTGAAGCACCTAAATTATATATATAAATGCAAAATTCTCTTGCAGTGAGAGAAACTTGAATTCTGTGTTACTTCATTTCCCTTTCACAATCCATACTGAGTACAGTGATTCTCATGAAGTCTGATTTGTCCTGTACCAGCAGCACAAACCATCTTTAGCTTAAATAGTTTCTGTGAGAGAATAGGTGTCAGCGCAGGTAAACTCAAAAGTCTCAGGTGTGCACTAGGAGACTGCTTTAGGCTGTATTAAGAGCTGAATTATAGCACAATTGGATACCACCAAGTTTTCCCACCCCATTTTTTAACAAGTGATGCAGGAGCTAGCCTATCAAGTGTCACTTAAGTAGAAAACTGCCTTTTACAATGTAATTTCCACAGATCTCAAAAAGGCTTTTTTCTCACTCAATAGGCTTTCCCTATGAATTGTTAGTGTTTAAAACACAATTAGGCACTCACAGCAGCAGTTGTCTGGTTTAGGCTTAAACAGAATGTCTAACTCTACCTTTTCACTCTTTTTGAAAAGAAGTCTAAATTTGGAAGTTGGACTGCATATATTTATGAGACATTTAATGCATCACTAACTAATTTTATTTATTTGCATTATGAAAACACAATCGCTCAATTAAAAGAAAAATAGAGCAGTCTCCTGACATCACAAATGTGAGAATCATGTGTTACCTCACACTTTAGGTGTTATTTTTGCTGTTATTTCTCACAGAAGTTCTGAAAATAAGAATCCTACTGTCTCATTATTTATGTATAGAAGATATTTTCTATACAGTGTTTTTTAAGAGGAATCAAGATTCTCAGTTTCTTATTTGTCTCTCAGGAGTGTTGCAGTTCCCCTTAATTCAGGCATAAATAAAGGATGTAAGTGTGGCCACAAGACCTTCTATCTCGGAGCTTCTGCAACCTTGTATGTAAAATAAACCTGACTTTTCTAGCAGAAGCAGAAAAGCTTACCTACTTCTGACCCAGTACAACAAAAACGTCCTGCATCCTGCCATTCTCTAGACCATCTCTTGTGATTCCACACTCCAATCTTTTCATACATTCTTCCATTTCTCTGATAGCATATTGACATAGGTGTGTAAGCAAAGTCTTTATATTATTTTAAGATGATGGCAGTTATATTACAGAGCTCAACAGGAATTTAGTTTCATGTTATCAAAGTGCTAGCATCCACATGGCAACTGGACCTTTTTGCATGTGTGCAGATAAACTGGGGAGCTGGAGGAGAGGGGAGGTAAGACTGGAAAGGTTGTTAATATTTGAATTCGTTGCATTGGCTGGGGATGTGGCATAACAGAAACGTGTGTTCTGCCCTACCTTGTTAGAGGTTAATGGAAATTTATTTTAACTCTAAAGCTTTCTGTGCTTCTCTATTGGCAATTCAGTTACTGTAAATTCACTGTTAAAAAAGTTTATAAATTATTTTGCATGGGTAACAGTATAATTGCAATAGGAATAAAACGGTAACAGAAAAAATCAAGCAGTTTTTAAAACAAGATCTAGAAATTATTTATTTTAATCTATTCAAACATAACAGTGGAACTTCTGTGACAGTGTAATTAAATTGAAACCTACATCCTTCCCTACATGGAGAGAGGATATTGACTAGATGAACAGTGTATCAGGATAGCTATACAATTACAAGAATCATGAGAGAGAAAAAGCATAACTCAACTTTAACCTGCTCTCAACTCTATTAAGCATCTGAGGGAGTTAAGTGTTGTTGAACTTCTACCAGATGAAAAAGTGAGGTGATAGAATGTAGACCCCACAGAAAAATCCCTTTACACAGCTTGTGGAAAGCCTTCAAAGAAATTATGAGAATTAATGAGAACTTGTTAACCTCCTTAAAATCCTGACTTATAGTTCTTTTTTTCATCTTTATGCAGAAATAGGCCTGTCTCACACTGGCATAGTGGGAGAGTACTGAAGAAAACTAAATGCCTCAAATGATTCAGATCTTAGAACATTTGGGAGAGTGATCCTCTTACTGTTGTGGTGTGATCTGAATATTAAGGACCAGCTCTGCAGCCCAACTAGAAGTTTCTGTTCTGGCAATATACCTCAGGACTATTACAGAAAAGTGAGAGAGGTGGACAGAGAGAACAAAAACTGCCTAGGAAGCCTTCTAAAGCTTTTTGATTGTCATTACAGACAATTTCTCTACAGGCTATTTATTTCTAGAGCTAGACTTCTTTCCAGTGCTAAGAGAAAAATAGTAACCTTAATTTTTACCAGAAATTACATATTTGATGAAACTTCTGTGTCCATGTAGATCAGGTACCCCATTTTCCATCCAATTGTGCTTTTCATTAATTCTGTTTTGTGTATTAATACTTTGCCACTACTTATTTAAATTAATACAATAATACAATGTGAAGTAGATTACAGAATTATGAAAGGGAATAGAAGAAAATTCAGGAGGCTCTAACACTAAAATAAAATGTTATTAATTACCAGTAGTAGCAGGTTTTGCTATAGTACAAAAATTTGCATACTTTACTGAAGTGCAGTAGTTTGGATCAGATATGAAAGCTATAGCTTTCTATTTATAGACAGGAAAGTATGAAAGCAACAGTTTATCCCTTTAAATCTATAGTCAATGGTGCAAAAGAGTATACTGGAGAATCAGAAGGGGTTCAGTACAAGCCAAAACCCAATTACATTTGCATTGGCGACTAAGCTATGATTTTTCACAAGGTAAGTCAATACAGTATATTAATCTACAACTGCAAATTGTATCCTTTGAAAGTCAAATGTATACTACCATAATCAAGATAGAAAATTTTAACAAGTCAAGTGATGATAGGCAATTAAAAAAATACAAAAGACTTAGCTTTTCAATTTATAAAACTATAGAAACTCTACCAACATATATATGTGTGTGTGTGTGTATTTTGATACATGCTCCTATGTGAGAGATAGAGAAGCAGGATGTAAAAGATACTTTTTAAAAAAAAAAGTTAGGTTTTGCTGAAAGGAAAAGGGAAGAGGAATGAAACAAGTATTTACAGTTTAGAATTGGAAAAAAAAAACTGGCAGAAGTAACAGCAGCCTCTACGTACACTAATTCTCAATAATTATTTTTGAGAAAATGCATGAAAATCTGTCTGTTTGCACTTAAACTTTTGTAACCTGACTGTCCTATCTATTATAAAGAAAAACAAATAAAGGGTCAACACCACTTTAATCCCCAAAGAACTAAGCCAGCCTTGATAATTCACGTTAACTCGGCTGTCTTGCCTGGTTCAGAGGCTAAAATATTAGACTCTAATTCTGAAGTCTGCTAAAAGGGAAGAGGGAAGCAGGAGAAGTGGAAAATGTTGACAGAAGATAAAAGGGGCTGATGCATGTTTCCTGACTTTATAAGCAACTTTGGACTGTATGCTAATCAGTCACAAACTGTGAAATATTAGGAGTGATCAAAGCAAACATCTCCTTAAGAGAATTTATACCACTGAGTGATGAACTCTAGTTTGCTGACTAGTAAGTGAAGACAGCCCTATGGAGCCGTTGTGACATCCCAATGGCAGCTGACAAAATCAATGCAATTTCAATGAATTCTTATTATATATGTATACATATTCATGTAAAGAGACTAGGAAGAAGTTACCTGTTCGCATATTATTCCAACAACAATTCTTATTCTTGATCAGAGGCTATTCTTCTAAAATGGCACCTAAAGACAAACATGGGAATTTAGCATGTTATTTTTACACCCAGTGACTTTTTTCCCCTGATGAAATAGCCATTGGACTGCGTCTTTCAGTGTTGCTGCTAAAACATTTGTTGTACTTTGACAGTAATATCTGTTACACTATATGTAAGTTCCATTACTTCACAGTTCATGGCAAACATTCAAATATCCTGTAAAGTTCAGTGAACTCCTAAGGGCAGTCCTACGGAGTAAAATCAAATTCACACTAAAGCATGTTTAAACAATGAATACTTTCTTCAAACTGCCCTGCTACTCAGAATTGTAATACCTGATGCTTTTAGGCAATCTAAGTTCTCAATTCTGGCTAGCATATTAAATTGATGTTTGTACCTTGAAAGTTGATGCATGCAATGGAACCAAACCTCAGACTGGTAATTACTCAGTCAGGTAAGATCTTGGTGGTGGAATTCTTACATTTCACAAACAAGAGTGTGTGTCTTTCACTTGAGTGCTTCTCCTGTCTTGATGTCAGGTGAAATTAGTAATATAGAATGTAAATTTAGCAGAACTCAGCAAGGTCAAGACTTGTACAATTAATTTTAAACTATGGACTAGAAACTCTCTGCCTGGGCAGAAACCAATCTTCACTTGTCATTGCTAAAAAGAAACTTATTCTGTAGACATGCCCACTCTACAACATCTAACATTGCTATATTCTGTCTGTGTAATGTATAGTCAAGTTTCATTGTACCAAACAGGTTACTGAATAAACCTAGCACAATAAATCTTATTTTTTAATGTTTGCTTTTTTTTTCTTAATTATATTTTAATGTGTACATAAAGCAAATATTTGAGAAATATTTTTTCCCATTAAATGATCAAATAAAATAAATTACCAACTCTGCCAGAAATAATTGCCTCAGCTTTTAGTACAGAAAGGCAACTTTCTGTAGAGGCCCATTTCAAAAGGTGTGGCACATTTGTACTTACTGTATGAGCAGACAGTTCTGTTTTTACTGTGACTTCAGTTGGCTTCTCCAGCTCTTCTAAGTCCTGTCCATGCAAGAAAATGTAAAATAGCAGTACCCTGTGCTACTGGGCAGTAACAGCAAGGTCCCCACCCAAAGGCTGTCCTCTTTGGCCATCTCACAGGTACACAACTTTCCTTGCTTTATGTATGCAACCAAGTACAGTCAACATAACATGTGGCACAAAGAAACAAACCAACATGATTCACTTCAGAACTAGAATCCTGGTTTTAAAAGAAATAAATCATCTGGAGATATGGTTAATTTTAGCAGTCATGACCTGGATTCTCTATGTGCTGTTAAAAAGGCTTCAAATCTACATATACTACAATGTGGGTGAGGTTACAACAAAGGCAAGCATGCACAAGGAGGCTAAGTACAGAATAGGGTAACACCCCACTATGCTCACAGAATTGCTTGCATATTTTTCTAGGGTTACCAGTACTATAATTTATTGCTGAATTCAAAACAGTCATATAATGTAGTATATATAAATTGCATCATAAAAATACAATATGCAGCAGTCAAAAATCTGATTTAAATTTGTATTTTATTGAAGCAAGCAGTCCTTTTTAATTTACTTTCCCTTTTCTCAGAACGTGTCACAAAATTGTATAATATCCAATAGCTCTCATAACAGAAAATATAAATAGGATCTATAACATAAATTTCAGACTTGTTCCTTTTCCAGATTTAACTAGGATATGGGTCCTTGAACAGACAAAACAACTTGATTTTGCTACTGCAAAAAGGTGATCTCGCATCTCCTTCATCTTCTTTTTGGTCTGCATCTCTCTCTCTAGTGCTGCTACTGGTATAAGTTGAAGCTCTTCAGGAGATGCTTAAATCCAATGATCCAGCAGAAAATTCCTTAGAGAAAGCTGACAGTTTTCTACTGCATCAGTGTGTTCAATGGATGTGCTATGTATACACCTTACCAGCTGTTTGGACTAGGACTAATTGTTACAGGTGCTAAAATCTGTTTATAAGAGGACTGCAGAGAACAAGAGAGTTTGAAGAAGGCTACGGGACTAGTCATTGTTTCTTTTCAAATTTTGTCATCTGCGTATTCAAGGAAAAGGGTGAAGGAAGGGGGTGAAAATACTTCCTAAACAATCCAAGAGGATGTATGGGTGTATGCATAATTCTCTTCTTTACATTCTGATAGTATCACAATTTGGGTCTACAGATCACTTTCAGAAGAGATGTTGCTGACAGCATTCACAGTTGTGGTTTGTTGTGGGTGTTTTTTAAAGACTAAAAAGTAAATCACTAGGCAGTTGTGTATTTTTATGTAAATGTTTTTCTCTGGGGTATTTGTTGCACTCTGAACAGAAGTTTAAGGATGTATTGGTGTCCTAAAACGAGTAAGTTAAACTCTATCTCATTAGAAAAGTAAGTTGATATGTTGTAAAGGAAATTAAATGCTATAGCAGAAATTATTGCTAAACTTGATTCTAACTTGCTTACATTTGCTTGTGCACTGAACTGGTACTTGAAACACAAGAGATCATTTGTGCTTCTACCTAACGCTTTCCAAACTCAGTGTCTTATTTTAAGGCACAGATGTAGCCTGTGTTCACAGAAAATAAGAATCCAGTTCTACAACTGTTTGAAGGCTTATCTTGCAGGCACCTTTGGGAGTTCATGAAAGATTACTTTCTGTATCAAGTTAGAATATTTTAATCACAATTTTTAAATATAGCCTGTTTTGTTCTGTGCCAGCTTGTTGAAAAAACTTCAGTTCTACCCTTTTCCCCCATCTCTGTCATCTAAACTCATATTAATAATAACAATACATCATTTGAAAGATTACAGTCTATACATTAAAGTATAATCACTTGTGTATATGGATATATACTGATACTGTTTCAGCCTCTTCAATTACTTGAAAGTCTTATGCATCTGTATTTTCATAGTCTGCCTCTGTTAACAAGGGTTTTGGTTTAGGAAGGGATTTAAAGCACACGTTTAGAGTTAACCACATCCTAAGTCACTAAGTTTAAAGCACGTTCAAGCACTTTGCTGAATGAAGTGTGAACTGTACGTGCACGTGCGTGTCACACTGAACCCTGCAAATGTCACAGAAATACTTGGTTACTATTCTGTAGCACAGAAACCACAGATAAAAGTGAGCCACAAGAAAATTTGCAAACCCTTCTGCTTCCTGGGCACTAAAACAGTAGGGGAGATAATGCAGGTTTTTTCCTTTTTGGAGGAACTGCTATTGAATTTTTGAGCAAATTGAGGACTGATCCAAACCTGCAGTGGGTTCAGCTCTTCAGCAAAAATATGTGCTAGTATCTGACAATACTGGAGGCTGACTGGAACAAGTGTTTTGAACTTGTCAGACTTGTCTTTAAATGAACCTGTGTGCTTTAATCCTCATCTATTTATAACAGAATCCTTATTGCCACTTGGTTTTTTTACTTTTAATGATTAACTGTTTTAAGTATCCATGAGATGCAGTATCCCCAAAAGATGATAACTGGAAGTCTTAATGAGGACAGGCAGATAAAAAGAAAGCACTGAATAATGACTTGGGTTTTGTTTTATGGTTCTTTGCTATGCAAACATTCTTAAAATTAATTTCTATACAAACTCTCTCTGAAATTAAAGAGCATCATTTCAGTCACAAGGCTATTTCAAATATACACTGTTTGTTCATTTAGATTAAGTTGCACCTTAAAACCGTCTTCACAAATGGGATTTTACTGCATTATGTATTCTTTTTTAAAATCCAAAAGAGGTAAAATCTCATTCTGCCTCAATAGTGAGCTCAAATATTTGTGTCGTGAAAACAACAAAGGGCAAAGAAATTTTAAAATTGCACTATCTGCTTAGTGGGCTAATTAAACAAAAATTTCCTTCTGAGATGTGTCCTTGTTATCTATCAAGCAGTTAGTAGTCTACACCTCTTATTTTCTCTAAGAGCCAGGAACCGTACTGAAGTTAAAAAGAGTCTGTTTATTTGTTATCTAGGTGGTAACTTTTAACACATTTACCATATGAAGCTCATCAATGATTTTAGCAGAGAAAATCATCAGGCTTCAGAAAAAAAGTCCATTGAACCAGCTGAAACAAGTGGAGATTCAAGAGGAGATACTACAACAAATTTGTATAAGGACAAGGTGTTGCTTACATTTACTCAGAGTTTCTTTGAAGATGAGATAGCCACAACGTCAAGGAACTCTAACAAAAGGCAGAAGTGAAGGTTGATGCCAAATAGCTAACAAGTCTCAACATGCTTGTCATTGACAGGTGAGGTTTTTGACTACAGTTCTTCAAAATTCTATCCATTACTTGTTTTTGGAAACAAGAACAAATGACTGAGTACTTTTATCTTAGGAATGTGAGCAACAAAACTTTAAGTTTACATTTTGATTTTATCCACTGAAGTATGTCTAGGATTAGTTACATGCTAAAACAGCTGGTAAAATTGTTGTCATGATGTTGAAATCACAAATTGAGGCATTGCAGTAAATTTAAGAGAAAATTCAAAGGGAAATACTACATACTTGTAGCTTTGAGATAGAGATTCCAGCCATGAGCTTGTGAATACTTATGTCAGGGGGGAATTAAAAAATTTTAGAAGACGCTTGCATTACAAAAACAGTATCAAGTTTGGAAAAACCCAAACCTGTGTATTTACTGATTTCTCCTCTGGCACTTTCACTTCCAGATTTCATCCCTAAACTTTCTAAGAAATGAGTTGAAATGTAACACAGCTTAAAGGTTCTCACTGCGTGATCTGTTTTTTTTTTTCATATCTCAGCGGTACGTACAGTGTCCATCAGAATGCCAGCTCTCAAATGTCAGTAGTCTCAGATCCAAAAATCAGAACTCAAAAAGATCCATATTACAAGCTGACATAAAAGGAGGCAGTTTAGCACGTGGACATCAAATAAAATAAAATAGTAAGCATTTTTGAGATATCTAAACTCTTACGATACATATTTTCAGTTATTTACTTTGACATGGTGGTCATCAGGAACCTAATGTAACCAAGTCTTGTAATTCTGATTTTGACTTTTTTAAACTGAACATCATCCAGGCAGTAATGTCTGATTGCTGCCAACACCGATTGATCACAAATAACTGATTACGGCAGGTTCTGCAGCAGCCCAGCATACAAGGGAAAAACTGTTAAAACTTGAATTTACATCTTTTCTTTTTGTTTCAATTTGTCCATTGAAAGTGTGTTCTTAACCCTGTGGTTCTTTTACTTCCCTTTTTTGTGCATTTAATTTGGTGTTGAGTTAATTTGGTCTACTTAAAGCACAGTTTACCACAGCAAATGGGGGTTCTTAACTCTGCTGGTGTAATCTCTCAAACAAGCACAACACCATCTGCTGAATCAACGTAATCTCTAATCTGCATGGTGTAATCTTGCAGCTGCTCTCTCCGTACGCATTTATGTAATCCTGGGCTCTATAAAAACACAGGAAAATATACGAAGAACGGGAGGAACTTTAAGGAATTAACGTTGTCAAAACCCCGCCGCGCCTCACAGAGCGGCCGCCCCCAGAGGAAGCAGCCCCCGCCGCCGCCCCTGGGCTGCAGCGGCCCCTCACAGCGGGCACCCTCCCTACCTCCCCTCACCCCGCGCCCCTTCTCGGCGGGACTCCCACCTGCCCGCCCTGTCCTGAGTGGTCTGCGCTTGCGGCACGCCGACTCCAGCCGTGAGTGGGGGCGGGGCCTACACCGGGACCGCCCGCCCNGCGCGCGGGCGGGTTCGCGCGGGCACTGCCTCTCCCCCCCCCGCCCCATTTCCCCTCCGCTGGTTACGCGTGAGGCGCGGTGCGGCGCGTGTTGGGCCGTTAACGGAGCTGTTCGAGCGCCGGCGGAGTGGGCAGCAGGTACGTGCCGTGTCCCCGGTGCGGCGCTGGGGGCACATCCCCCGCCATCTCCTCAGCCTCCCGGGGCTGTCGTACGCTCCGCCACAGTGGCGGGGCNGCGCCGCACCGGTGGGGCCGCGCTGGCTGAGGGGTGCGTGGGGAACCCCCTCAGCGGCGGAGAAAGTTTGGTGGCGGGCGCCGCCTCATGCCAACTTGCCGGTGGCGGGTCTGGGGACCGTCTTAGGGCACCCAGCTGCGGACCGGCCTGCGGCAGGGCCGGAGCACGCTCCCGCGGGATCAGTCAGGCGGCGGGCGGAGCGGTGCAAGGGGGCTCTTCGTGCCCTGTCCGCCTGTGTTGTTCTCTGATGAGAAGGGGGCCTGAGGGGGACGGGCGGGGGGACGACGTGAGGCAGGGGATTCCGGGCCTCCCCGCCTGCAGCTACCGTTTCTCGGCGCCGCGTTCACTCCCCTGCAGCCAGATCTCTGCAGACCCTATGCCTCAGGTTGGGCTCGGGGTGGCAGATTCTGGCTTGGAGTTCCCAAATGCAAAGTACCCCGATAATGCCTCAGCAGGAAAACTGTTTTTATTCTCTCTTTACGCGAAAACCTACCTAACATCTAGTATGTCTGTGATATGGCCACTCAAACAATTTATTCACTGAGCGAGAGTGCTATAAATCTGTAAGATGCTGCAGCTTTTCTTGGAAACCTGTCCTAGACTAGCATCAGTGTTTGCCACAACAAGAAAAGGGGCAGTACTTTCTTTTTTGAAGTCAAAATTCATTTAGATTGCTCATAACCAGAGAATTTTCAGTTTGCCTCCTTTAAAGATGTAATAAACTTAATAGGCAGCTTTTTTTGTTCTATCTCTAAAGGTGAAATCTATAAATTGTGAGGGTTGATGTGCTTTAACAGGTTAGCATGTTGCAGGGACTTATGGGGAGAACAGTACATGAACACGCATGGTTTCTAAGTTTGTTAGTATGCTGCTGTTAGGAAAAGGATCTGCTAAATGTGTCTCTGGTAGAATTTTGTGGTTCTTCTATGTGGGTTTGAGAGCAAACCAACCTACAAGCTCTATAATAAGTAGGGCATGAACCCAAGACCATTGTAACAGCTGCAAAAGATTGTCTGTATAAAAGGAGTAAAGGCAGTAATAATGTAGGGATATTTACAGCTGTGATTGCAGTCAGCAGAGAAGCCTCATTTGTGTGAACCCAGGACACCTGTCATGCTGTAGGTGCACAGTCAGAAACTGCTGGTTTGTGATGGAACTGTCAGGTTTCCTAGCTATTTTGCAAGACTTAGTATGGGAATTTAAAAATATACAGGTTGCTTACACTTCTTTGTATAATGTGCTATAAACATTACTACCTGAATGTGGATCACAAGAGACTAGTCAACACTGTTTCGGTGTTCCCTGTGAAGATGGTGCAAGCTCCTGCAGGACACTTGTGAAAGGGTTGGCACAGTCATATTAGGGCAGTAGGGAGTATTATAAATTAGACTGTACAGTAGTGGGACATAAGTGCTTTGCGACAAGATACTATGATTAACATTATGCAGCAATTAACTTATGAGATCAAGTAACAGCTTTTCCCATATGAACAATATCTGTATTGTGAGGCACTGTAATTTTGTGTGGAGAAGGGAAGGAATATTTCTCGTTTACAGAGGATGTGAAATAAGAAGCAATGGTGTATTGCTTCAAATGTGTCATGGTTTCTAAACACTGTAGAATATGCTTACGGACAGGGAAGTGGCTGGGTAAAGAGCCCACATTCCTGAAGCAATGCATGCGCATACTCATTCCTTTATGTTTCTGAACAAAGTGCAGTTTTTTCAGCTCTGTCCTAATGCTACCCATTGGATTGCAAAATCATAGAAAATTTGCATTTCTCTATTTTGTGCAAGGTGGGGTTTTTACGTGAAGGGTAAAAAGAGGTGTAAGTTGTACAAAAAGTTGGATGTGGTTTGCAGACAGTAACTGTTAAACCATGCTGAAGATAACAATGGGCAAAGAGAACGTAGCAAGAGTAGCATCAGCTATTCTAGCTTCGGAGCTGGAGTAGTAGGTGACAAAGACCTTAACTCCAACCAGTTTGTGAAATGGTCAGTAAGATGTTATCTACGTTATGCACTTGCAGTGCAAACCTGCCACTCAGTTGAAGTATTTTCAGATTGTGACTGCCTGCATAAATGCAGAACATAATGCACAGTGTAGCTGTTTTCCCTGTCACTGGGTCTGTTCCCAAAGGTTAGTTAGGTGTGTGCACAATTATGGTTCTGAAGATGCCCTGTAAAAGATGGATACAGCTAATTATGCTTCACCTCTCCTGGCCCTGGATACTGTTCTGTTATTACTCCAACTCGAGTCAGTGGTGACTCCCTGAAACCTGGCTACCTGGCAGTTTGCTATTTCATCTCTGATGAAAAATCTCAGCTTTAGACTCTGTAGTGATATTGCATCACAGATTACTTTTAGCTCAGAGGGACAGAACTAGCAAAACCCTAAGCATGATCAGGAGTGTGATATCAGTGTTATTGCATGTGATTAGATCCAAATTAGGAGGAGACACTGGATAGCTCTGTGAGATCCTGATATGACTAAAATTTACCTATTCATCAGTATTAATAATCAGCAGTATTAATTTAAATTAGTTGCATTACCTGGCAGTACACCAGCAATTAACTGATCTTGTTATGCAGTATAAAACTGTCTGCATACTCTGTAAAAGCAACAAATGGGGTGTTATGTCAGTATAATGGTGCTCAACTCATCTGCTTCCTGGACAATGGGATTACTTAGCAGACAAAATACGTTATTCCTCTGAACACTGCAGAACTAATACTGACACGAGAGAGTGAGATGGACTCCCTTCTACCTCATGTGTTACCTCCAAACGCGTCAGCTAAGTACTATTTGCAGAATTCTTGTTTCTAGCTAGAAAACTGTGATTTGATTCCTCCTTTTTCTCTCCTCACTGGTTCTAGCCTGATAGCAAGCACGTGGAAAATGAGTTCCAACAGCACACTAGGTTTAATAATATAAGGGGCAAGTCTGGAATCTACAGTATTTGAAAATGGGGAGTTACAGTTTGTTTGGCTTGAAAAAAATTCCAAACTCTGATACTTTTAGGAGTATTTTTGTAGTATAGGTAGATGTGAGCACACTTGATGAAATTCCATTTTCAAGAGAAAATAATAAATGTCACTTTGTTGTCGGGGAGGTAGAACTTGGCTGTTGTGCACTCTTTGGCTCTAGAGGTTTCTGCCCAAGGAGAATGGAAAGCTTTTTTCCCACTACATTCTTAGATGGTGCACTGGGGGCAGAGGCTGGGTAAAAGACAGCAGAAGGTTTATTTCAGTTGCTCTGTCATATTTGAGTCCACCTATTTGCTGGGTTTAGGATTTGGCTTGACAAGAGTGATATATTAGGGTTTAATTCTTAATTTAGTTATAAGGTCACAATGAGCTCTAACATCCACGTAATCCTGTTGAAATCACTGGTTTTGCATGAGTATAGGCCTTCTTGTAAAGATAGGCCTTCTTGTAAACTCAAGTAGCAGTGGAGGTTTTCTAATGGTACTTTTGTCATTAGCTAAGCATTATTAAATACAATATCAGCTTCTTGTTTGATTCAAAATCATAATATTTTCAGTATAAAGAGGCTCTCCCTCTGCCTCATTTTATCTTATCTAGGGTTCAGTGTTGCTTTATTTCAACTAAGTTTTTGGGTTTTTTTTAGCAATTGCTGTATCTTTTCTTGCATCATTTAAAGCACCATGTGCACCCATAACATTACAGGCAAATGAAATTATGTTTAAAAATGTATGTTCAAATACTTTGGTTGCAAATTCAGACCTGTAAGTCAGAAAATGTCCACTTTAGGGTTGTGCATATGTAGTTCTATTTTGTGAGCCATCCTGATCACAGAAGGAGCCAGTGGTTTGCAGGAAAAATAGTATGTGATCTTAACAGTTAAAAAGAGGATTAATGCAAATGGAGCTTAAGTCATGTGCTGTTTTAAATATGATGCTTCCTAATTTTCAAGAGCTTAACTTTCAACCCGAATAACCTTCTTGCAAGTTAGTTTCTAAAGTGAAATTTTTTAGTTTTGTGGGTTTTAGCTGATTTTTTTTTTTGGTAGTAAAATAATATTATATTGAAGTATAAACTTCCCTTGTTGACCTTAACAAGTCCCTAAGTGGGATTTGAGCCTTCAGTAGTGATTTCTAATTCAGGTAACTGCCTTACTTGGTAAGGGCTATTATTTCCAAACGAGGAAGGACCTTTGGGGTTTGTGCTTTATCTGGGGAAATGGTGGGTAAAACCTGACATGTTTCACCCTCGTTTCTGCTGTCTGTTCTGCCGCTCTGCTTTTCTGCTTCAGCGACCTGTCAGTGCTCCATAGCACACTGCCTGCCTTTGTCCTCTCAGAGGTGTGAGCTGCCTGCTCATTGCCTGCAGAGAGTTCATGTCCGTTTGATTATATCCTTTTTGAGAGCCCACCAAATACTTGGACAAAAAAGCAAGCAGGCATAGGAAAACAGTTCAGTTCAGTTTGAATGGATTGCCATGAGACAAAGAGCATGTCTGCTATTCCAGGGAACTTCAAGGGCTGCCTGAAAACAAGGCAAGTGTCAGAGCTCAAAAAAAGTTACAAAAGCCTTTGTAGTGGAAAGTGTTACGTATCTGTTATTTGTGTGCCTACCAGCTTTTTCCACTAATAGAAAATGAAAATTCATGTATAAAAATAGCAAAATACAAATTTTGTTGAAGTTGGTGATACTGTTGCTGTTGAATTATTGTAGTATTTTGCCTTAAATACTTTAGTTCAAGTCTATAAAATTTCTAATAGAAAATTACACCATTTGGACTACCAGTTGATTTAGCCAATGGTACAAATTTAAAGAAAGCTCTTCTTAAAGTGAACTGAAGAGCTCTTGTCAATAATTAAAGTTAACAAAGACCCAGGATATAAACATGAAGCATGTGATGTGTTTCAGCTAGCAAGCAGTTCATAATTTTTCTTTGTATATAATATCTGCTCAGATTTTACAGCCCATGTCTAGTAAATAATTACATTTTTACCTGGAGTGATACAATTATACAGCTTTGAAAACAGCTTTCTAACAAGAAAGTGAAATATGGGTCAAGGTTCACATGTTAACTTGTGTAAATGTCTCAAAAAAAAAAAAAAAAAACCCAACCAAAACCCAGCACACCAGCCTAAAGATTTTTCTTGCATATATTTACTGCTTTACTTCTTCTGTTACCAGCTGCCACCTCCAGAAATTTGAATGCTCTTTTTGTTTTTTTCCTGTTTGGTCTTGAGGACTTTCTGAGCAGGGAGCAGTAATGTAATTAAATAGTTATGTTTAACTTTGAAAGGTGTTATTTTTAGGACTAGCTCAAAAGGGCAGGTATTCCTTGGAGATGTTATAATATTGCCAGATTGTCTGTTTCAACTGAAAGAGCCTTGTCAGACTCAAGTAGCATCAAGATTTACTCAGAAGTTTTTGACACATTATCTCTGGGCAAAAAGAATTTCAGAGGAGGCTGCAGAGCGGGCACAGCTTCTGAGCCTTTTGGCTCTTGGTGCTGTGCTGGAAAAAGTGTCAGCTTCCAGAGAAGCTGATCCTATGGAGCAATGTCTTTCTTCCCTTCACTTTTTCAGGGCTATCGTGGTGCTGATTTGTTGTTGGGTTCCTCCCCCACTCCCCCCCCCACCAGTTCAATGGCCCTTCTTAGGGATAGGGCACTGATAGATGCAGCTCGGATATATACCTGCCTAATGAGGACTGTGCTGGAGACAGCAGCTGCTCCCTAATCACTGCCATTGCTTCCTTGCAATTCGTATCCAAAGGTGTACGAGGAACAGAGAAGTTTATGTATGCTTCTGTGAGGAAAGGGTGTATGCGTGAACTAGCAGGCATACTGCAGAGATATTTGTCTCCCTACTCTCCCTCCTTTTTTTTTTTTTTTTTTTTTTCTGATTGACATTTGCTCACTTTTCCACCTTTCAGCAAAGGAGAGCATATGGCAGAGTGCTGTCCATCTGGTTGCTGCTTACTGTGAAATCATTATGCAGGCAAGTTTGGCCCCATCTTGAATTTCATGTGTAGGTAAAACTGTTAATGAAAGGACAGCTGAAGTGTTTATTCTGAACTGTAAATGGGAATTAAGCACAGAGAGCAAACAAAAAAGGTGCTTTCTGAATATTTTCCATCTTCTATATTAAAAATACTTGTGCTATGCTAGTATGTGCTAAGTAAAAAAGACTGGGACTCTCATGCTGTAGACTGTTAAGTACAGATAAAAGACAAGGCCTGTTCCAGAGGATTTGTAATCTAAATGCATTTTAATGAGAACATTGTGAATGATAATGGATGCTTAGGAAAGCCTTAGTTATATAGGTAGTGCCATATATATGTCATTAGAAGTCAACATTTTTGCATCCTAGCAGTAACATAGTCTCTTTAAAAGCATAGGAGATACTAAATTCATTGGTCAATAGTAGTTTTTTTTTAAGTGATTAAGTGTGACACTTTAAAGAATCTTTGTTAATTTTGGTCCTGTGCATTTTGGGTATGTCCAGATACTTTGGTTTATCTATGTGTCAAGGGTCAGCACTGGCAAAGAGAAGTCTTACTGCCTTTGACAGCTTGAGTGTGTGTAGGTTTTTGTTGTCTTCAGATTTCATATTACTAACATTGAAATTGTAATTACCCAACTTTCTTCTAGTTATCTAAAAGAGTACCACTGAAAGAACAATTATGCTATTTTCATGCTATAATATTCTGAGATCTTACCTGAACATTAATACCTCCAAAAGTAATTTTAAAATTAATTTAATTTGATACATAGAGTAGCTAACTTTGTACACTGTCTGCTTCATCAGTCAGTAGTTTGTTTTTCATGTAACTACATAGAAAAGCCTGCATTTTTTTCAATTGGAAGGACTGGTTATAAAACCAGAAAGTAAGTGGAAGAGTCAGAAGCAAGTAATTTATCTGAAACAATCATCCTTGCTGTTTAGATCAGGGATCCTCACTTTTGATAGTTACATGTTATTTATTACATAGGACAGTGCTGTAGTGACCCCACTGTAATATGAAAGTGCTTGTAGACTGGTAAGAATAGTTCTGGCTTTGGGGAGAAGAGTGGCTAGAACTTGTTCACTGCATTCTTTAAAACTTTTAATTTTTTTTTTTTTTTGAACAGAAGTGCTGTCAAGTTGTTAACACAGTATTGTAGTTTTTTGCCTTTTTTCCTGCAAAATTTGAGAGACTGTGGATTGCTTTCTAGAAAGCTTTTGTCCTATACTGAAACAGGCAACGAGAAGGAAGTTAATTATAAGTTTTCCAAGAAACCTGAGTTTGAGACTTACTCTAAATGAACTGTATTTGAACAGGTATTCTGTGATTTAGTATATCTTCTGTGTATTTTAAAATCTAACCCTCAGTACACAGCTATGAAACTAGGCTGACAGTGGGAAAACTGAGTAGTTTTTGGGAGAAGGTAATATTTAATGGCGTTTACTATAGTCTGAAGACAGCTGTGGTCTATCTGTTGGTGAATATCTGATCTATAGCTGACCACCATCACTGAAGATGGCCATCTCTGCTGTCTGAAATGTAGGTGTGAATGGTAGGATCTGTTAAATCACTCCTGAGTTGCATCTTGCAGTACTTTGTCAAAAGGCTTGTGTTCTTTGGATTTTTTCTCTGATTCAAAGGAGAAGGAAAAAAAAAAGGCATAGAAAGCCCCAGAGGTTTGGTTTTAGAGAGACTAGTTAGTGTGTAGTGCTTGTTTTTTTTTTTTCCAAATGCACGATGCTGTATGACCTGTATTGAAGTCTTCTGAAATACATTATTTAAATATTCAGGAGTTTGTTGAAGGATAAATATGTGATGGATGAAGCTGTGACATGCTCAGATCAATGGATAACTTTACCAAACTTGGCTTCCCGCTTTTGTTTTCTAATGTGAAAATGAGGAAGGATTTCTTTAGTAGTCTCCTTATGAGACAGAAATTGCTGATAAGGCGGTTTCTCTGTGGTTTTAGAAGTCAGGATCAGGTCACCATAGTGGCTCTTAAGACTAACAATAGAAGAAGTCTAGATTTAGTTAAAGATACTAAAGATCTTTGGTTTAAAGATACTGACCATCATCTTTCATCTATTATTCTGCTGTAGAAAAAGTAATTGTTGAGCAGATAAAATAACATGGTTCTAGCTAAGCAAGAGGCTGAAACTGTTGTCCTGAAGTGCTGCTTTTAGGCTGATATGTAGGTTTCAGGTTTCGTATCCTGCCAGAAAGTAGAGTTTTGATGTGTAAATGAAGGTATTCTTTGAAATGCTGGGAAGGCCCAGAGTGACAGGCAAAAGATTCCCTCAACAGCTGGAAGAATAGGACCTCAGAGACTCTTACAGCCCTTTGAATATATAGCTACCTACTGTCCAGTTGTAAAGGTGGGTTTTGTTTTTGTTTGTGTTTTGTTGTTTTGTTTTGGTTTTTTTTTTTTTTTTCTAATTACATTCTCTTCTGATTAAAAATGCTTGTCAGCAACTCACTTGCACTCTTCAGAAATTTGGGAGCTACAGAAAGAAACTCGGTCCTTTTTCCTTTAGTATCTGGATGTTGTAGCCAATCTGAAAGCACTGTTTCAGTTTGAGGATTAGATAGGTAGGCTTTTTGCTTTTGGAGAACTTTCAGATTATTTCCCTTTTTGGGGGGCAGGGTCTGCAGGCAAAGTAGATGGGAGCTTGCCAAGATGTGAATGTGATAGCACTGGATACAGCAAACTAGCAAAGACTAATTGGTTGGTTGATGCATTTGGAAATGTGGCCAGTTCTCAGAGTGCCTAGGTGACTGGCATCAGCTAGTATCTGATTATTTGTTGGGTTAAATGAAGTAAGTATATGATCTACATCCTCATCTAAAAACACTGTTAAAAGCACTTTGTCTTGGTGGAGAGATTTCATAGACTGATTGAACATGTGAAGTGAGCTTTCTTCTGCTTCATGCCTTCAAACCAGGATTAAGGTACGTGGGACAAATTGACTGGGAAATATAGGCTTGCATGGTTGATCTTGTTGTGAGGGAAGACGTCGTACCCTAGTGCCTGTGCTTTTCATGGGGTTTAAAAATCACTTTAAAACATATTTTCTGTTGTGGGACTATGTGGGACAGGAGCTTTCTCTTCAAGTAGTGTCTAATGTAACGAAATACTGATCTAGATTATGATGCTACTGGAAAGTAATGCAGAGGGTTTTCTCATAGAATAAAGATAGAAAAAGGGAAGGCCAGTGTTCAAAATACTAAATTAGGAAATAGACAATTTGGTATTGGAGGAAAAACAGGTGGTGGTACTTTCCTTCCCTAGAAGGACATCTGATCTTGGGGGCTGCATATTGGTTTTGTTTCAATGGTTTAACAAAGCACTTCATTCTGAAATAAACTGTTTTTCTGTTAGTTTCACTGGATATATGAAGCATACATCATGAACAGCATTTGGCAGAAGAGGAACATAACGTATCTGAAACCTTTTATTACATGCTGTAGGCAGCTGTCTGGGTCAGAAGACACCATATTATCAAATAACGTATTGTAGTCATTCAGAACTTGCACAGTAGCTTGATTATTCATTGAATAATTGGTCTTTGTTAAGCAAATGACACTGTTTGCATTTGGAGCCTAGGCTTGAAGTATATGATATAGAATATTTGTATATTGAAACACCTGTTACCCAGCTGATGTAAGAACTGCGGAGTTCAGTAAAAGCTTTTACAAAACGAAAACTTATTCTACTGTGCATGTCATGTAACATGTCATGCTTCAAACTTACTGTATGCTACCAGCAGTTTTGGAAAGTGTCTCAGATTTTTTTTTGTTTTGTTTTGTTTATTGAATTTAATTTTTTATGGGGGTTTGTGTGCAGCAACACTTAAAGCCATACAGACTGTATTAAAAAACAAACAAAAAAATGCCCTGAAGAATAAAACAGTTTAGAAGCTTTCCAAAGTGCTTGAGGGCAGAAAGGGAGGAAAAGAAATAAAGACATGCCATTTTTCATGTAACTTCTACTTGTATATCTTAATCATACACTTGTTTTCCTTCACTGTCACACACTGTACCCTATTTTACTTATCCAGAGAAGAGAAAGTATTTCTACCATATGAATAATTACTTAGGCTTTTTAATGCTTTAAGATCTCAAGGTAGAATAGGAAATTGACTGCAGTGTCAGTAGCTGATAATTTTTGCAAGTATGTCAGGGTATGTCAGGCAAGTGTGCAGGTTCCTCTGGGCACTCACGTAAACTTAAGCTTGGAGGTAACTATCAGCTTGGTAAAATCCCCAATTGCTTCAGTACTCTGTTTTAGAAGGGCTGGGGAACAGGTGATGATGAATGGGCCTTTTTCCTCTAGATTTCATCCTGCTTAAGCATCTTACTTCCTTTTTCCTAAGCTGGAGTTTAAAAGCAATAAGGAGATAAAAATTATTGCCTTAAAGGACAACAAGAGTGATCAAACCCATTCAAAGTAATGGTTTTATTGTATCAAGTGCAGCATACTCAGTTAATCAAAACACATGTTCTGTATCTGTGACCGTTTAGCCTGCAAAAGATCAGTCTTCCTTGGATAAGTTGTATTTTCAGTATGAGCTATATGCCCATTTGAGCTGTGATCAGCGTTCCTTGCCTTCCCTAAGGAGATGTCAGTGATTGTAACATTTTTCATACATAAACGAATCTGTCTTGCTGTATATATATCATGCCAAAAGACGTGAAAAATAGGGACAAAGCCAGCAGTGTCCATGATCTCAGTAACCCTTCAGACAACAAAACTGATGGTGAACTGAGGAAATCACAGCTCCACCTCTCACCCGAACCCCATCTGTAGCTGCAGCAATAGTTACGAGTTGAGCTGATTTGGTAGCATGTCTGTAAAGGAGTCTGCCAGCAGAATTTTGCCTGAAATGCTGGTGTAGTGGTCTGTGCATTAAGCTGTTGACCCATGCTGCAAAGACATGAACCTGTAGGTGAAAACAAATTCTTGTTTGCTCCAGAAATTGAGTACACAGAGAAAATGCTGTGGTTTACTTTAAAAATGGTTACTTGTAAGTTAAGTGAAATGATGGGTAAGATTTTGAATTGTTGGTGTTCAAGGAAAAATCCAAATGCATACTACTGTTTAATAAGGGGAAGGATTTTGTCTCAATTAGGACTGAAAAAAGCCCAGAATGTAATGCATGTTCTGCTAACATCAAGCATCTAGATTCACATCCACTAGAGCAGAGTACCCGATACCAGCAGCAAGATTTCTGTTATTTAGGGGAGGAAAGATGGAGCAGGCTGAAGTGACAGAGCACTCTTCCAAGGAAAAACACTGAACATTTGAACTTTGCTTTGGTCCTCTGTGCTTTAGAACGTGTAGCAAGGATGATGAATTGGTGATTCTTCTGACTTTGCGAAGTTAAGGCTGCTTCCTGGGAAATGCAGCAAAACAACCTCAGAGCCTGCTCTAGGGATACTTACAGATTTGTTTTCCTATGAGAAGTCTGTGCTTCTGCAAGGGAAGGAGAAAGAAAGGATCCATTTGCCTAGATAATCCTACCAGGTTTCTTCTTAAATAAGTAAGATCTCTTGTTCTTGATTTTGCACAAGTTTCAATGCCACATCCACTGAATAAGTGCATAGGTCAGGTTAGAAAAAAGCACGTTTGCCTTGTGGAATTTTTGACATTATCCATAGTGAATGGATGTATGTGCAGATCCTGTAATTTTTGTGCCTTCAGAGCTCTTACTAAGGTCATCCTGCTGCAAAGGTTCAAGTTTGATTTGTATTTTTTACCAAGTTTTCTCCAGGACAACCTCTCATCCCATTGATTTGCTGCAATGTTTTTATGCTAACTGTAGCAAAAGGAGAAAATATTTAAGCAGGAATACTTTAAGAATTGTAGATGTACTTTACATCTTTTGGACAAAAACTGATACAGCAAAGGAGAGAAAAGTCAGCGTAATGTGACCACTCAACTCTGTAAGTTGTCTATGGAGCACAGTTAGAACATCTGGACTGTAAAATACACCTCTTGAACTTTCATTGATCAGTTCCTTGGGCTGTCAGCCATGAAGTATATTTTTAGATGCTTGCAGCAAACCTTCTTGCATGTGAAAGAATGCCAAATCCATAGTTTGTCAGCTGCTGGTTTTCAGTAAGTAGGGAAAAAGGATTTTGGTTTTAGTTAAATAGTTAATTTCCTGCTGCATTGCCGACTGCAGTTTGAACAACTCTACCTGAGTTAGCTTTAAACTGGGCAGCCTGGCAACTAGTGTCAAAGTCCAGCGGCAGCAGTGCTAGCTCAGCATGAGCTGCTATAAACCGTTTCTGATCCAAAGAGGGAAGCTATTACTCTGGACATAGTAGAGCAATATTTTCTTTCAGTAAGCTGTTTCCTCTCAAAGCAGAGAGGGGATATTTTGGGATTAGTAGACAAGTATTTCTATATTACCAACTGTTAAAGCAGGGTAATGTGCATTAACAAAATAAATTACTTGTTAGCAAAATATTTTTTTTCAAAAACTTGTTCATCTTTTATTACAGGCAGAAGGTTTCCTGTTCTGAAGCATTTCTGTTCCTTGTTCTATGTATCCTTTGATTACTCCTAGAAGAATATCCTATCTTCAGTGTCACAATGAATATGTCTGTTACACCAACCTATATTTATAAGTTTAGTGTATACTTGTTCAAAACTGTAATCTTATTACTGCTAACATTGTCTCAAATTAGATTAAGTACTTTGGAGCAGGGTTTATGTCACTTGAACACCTAAAGTACCTAATGTGTCTTAAGTAGCATGTGAATAAAGTAAGTACAGGCTGCTTTTTCTCACCCTGAAAGAACTTTAACTTCTAGAACCTTATAAATCATAGAATTCTGATTGTCATCTTGGTATACTTCCTGACTTAATTTGCGGTGGATGCCTTTGACGACTCTCAATGAAAACAGATTTTTGATACTATCTGAAAGCTTTCTATCCTGTGTTCTTCAGATGTTGCAAACTCAATAGGTCATGTACTGTCAGTTGTCAACATCAGGTTTGAAACTGGTGTATTGAAAGTGAGAAAGACAATACAGAGAATAACAGTTTTACGAAGGACCAGTGTTTTGGAACTATGGAGATTAGGAATGAATGATCACAAAATACTGCCTCTTCATACCCCTTACTGGTCTTTGTGGCAAGCAGTTTGCCTCGTTTCTACTTCTTGTTTTTACAGTGTGTAGTGCAGTGAGTCTCTGACCTGAGAGGCAATATAATCTTAATTCCTTGCAGATATTCTTGTTTTACTGGAGAATTTGTCTTGATTTTTACATTTTTTTAAAAAATATTTTTTATTTGAATAAGACTTTAAAACAAAATTAAATTTACTTTTGGAAGATTTTATATATGTATTTAAAAAAAAACCCCTAAGATCCTACACTTATAATACTGGAGGCTTTGCTTTCTTTTGGGAAGCGGCATTTTTCACGGAGTGCAAGACCAACAGTCAGAAATGAGTTCTAATCAGACTGTAGTACCCATTTACTATGTAGTCTTGGACTTTGGTTTTAGATGGGGAGCATGTACTCATTAGTTTACTTAAATTTTATAAACCTTCTAACAGTTTGACCAGCTCTTTGAATTTTTAATCCAGAAGCTAGTACAGATACAGCTTCCTTGATGTCATCTGTCTGTCTTTGTACACTTTTTTCTTAGTTTCCTACCTCTTAGAAATGTTAATGACTCTATCCCAGTGAAGTTGTTTTTGTTTTTAATAAAGGTGAATTGATAAATCTTAACAAAAGTCTGTGTTGCAACTGTAACAAATACAGTTCTGGTTCTAGCAGGTGGCTGGTCTGTGTTACAGGTTTAAGATCAAGAATCTGTTTTATTTATAACAGCATTTGTTTAGTGAGGCTTGCATTGCAATATGAATCCCTTGCGTAACCATTGCTTGAAAAAA
Source organism: Pedionomus torquatus (assembly GCA_013398155.1). Lineage (NCBI taxonomy): Eukaryota > Metazoa > Chordata > Aves > Charadriiformes > Pedionomidae > Pedionomus > Pedionomus torquatus. The sequence goes on from VZRU01013099.1 coordinate 212,005, forward strand.
ATGCTTTTATCTGATCAGGGTATTAGACAGGACCTCCTTATTGGATATGGGTCATGAAACTTGAAGTACTAAATAAGATACTGCTAAAATAGAGCTATGAAGGGTGTCAGGGTGAATGCTACATTGTGTCACATAGTTGTGGCCAAAGTTTTTCTGTGTGATGCCAAAAGAGAGAGAATTATGTCCCTAGCTTGCTCTGGTGGATGCTTAGGAACAACAGCACAGAATGCTGAAAGATAACAAAGGTTTTTCTGTGGGCCGTGTGTTTGGGTTGTCTTGTTTTGTTGATTTGTTTTCTTTTTTTCCTATGATCTATTTAAAAAATAATAGCGATCAAACAAAGCTTTATCAAATAGATCTGCTTTATGTATTCCATGGACTGAGCCTACTCCATAGGTAGCAGAGTCTGTTGCATAGATGTGTCCATTGTAGTGCATTTCTCCAGAAAACAGCCATGTGTGATACAATAATTTTCTGTGAACATGCTTATATCTCTTAATAAATGTTTATTATAATTATTTAATACACGGGCAAAATCAACTGTGGTCTGGATTCATAATTAATGTCAGGCATTTTAAATGAGAATACCTTTTCTCCGTTCATCTCCCCAGATTTTTTTCATCTGTAAACAAACAACTATGGTTCTATATTTAAAGAGCCACCTAGAAATTAACATATGTGACTTTTAGTTGAAAATACATGTCAAGTTTTTATATACTTTTTGTTTCTTCCCACTTTGCTGTGATTTGGTAGGTATTGAGTAGAACAATTACTGAAAAGTTTACTTCTGGAACTGTCAGAGAAGCTGAAGCCAGGTCCCTGTCTGTGCAATGTTTTCTGTGCATTCTCAGTGACAGCAGAAGCCACCCTGGGCTTTGCAGTATCCCTGGAATTCTCAGTACCGCTTCAGGGAGACCAACTCTGAGGAGAGGGTCCTTTGTGTTTTTGTTAGATTTGTCAGTTGCATTCCCTTATCACTGGATCTTATCACTATCTTTATGATCAAAACTTCTCTAAGGCAGGGAAGTACTATTTTTTTTTTCTTTTTTTTTTTTCTTTTTTGTTTGGTTGTTTTTTTCCTTCTTTTTGGTTCTTATTGCTCAGTGGCTCTCACTAATGTTTTGTTGGGGTCTTAGTTGATTAGCTGTGATAGTGTTCAGATTTACCATACGTTTTTTTAATGTCCTGATTCAAAGTGTATTACAGAAGCCTGTGAGGGAATACAGCAGTAAATTTTAAATCTGAATTCCAGAGTGACATCCTCATTGCTTTACAACAAGGATTTCTTAATATGCCGTAATAACAAATAAGTGTGCCACAGGGAAAACTGGTTCTGTGCTCATGGTGTTAAATCACAGTAAGATTAATTTCCTAGTGAAGAGTAAACTTTGTGAGCCTTTAGTAATTGAGAATTTCATCTCAAATTTCTCTGTAATACTGATGTTATCAGGGGAAGAGCACAAGCTGTCAGTTTTCCACTTTTAAACAAAGGGAGTATATGGGTGGGTGTTCTGCAGTCATCTTTGGAATTCATTCAGTAGCTTGTGGTGCTCTCCATTTACTCATGTGGTAAGTATTGATCTTCTCTGTTCTTGCAGGGTTTAAAAGAAATGAGGGCTGGGCAGGGATGGTGATGTTAGGTATATATTATTGAAGGTGGAAAAAGATTAGATTAGCATTTTTACTTTCCATGTGTGGTGTGTTATATGACCAGTAGCTGGATGTATTTTAATATGTATTTCTATGAATAAGTAAATAGCTTCATCCTGCAACAGAAATTCTGCATGCCTGTACAGAGTAAAATGCTTATAAATGTTTTCAGAAACTACTCCTCTTATATACCTCAGTGATCCTTTTATTCCATACAAAATAACTAATTAATCAATTCTAGTAAAAAAGTTTAGATAACCTAATACTTACATTAATGTTCCATCAAAGAAAAAAGTTATAAAATGGTTTTGTTGTGTTTTTTTCTAAGCAGGAAAACTAGAGTTTCAAAGTTCCAAAGCATATATCTAGGTAGAGAGTGCATAAATTATTATTTTAAAATTAATATACTTTTTCTTACGCTCAAAATTAGCTACTTTAAATGTGTGATATAAGGTAGTGTAAAATGTAAAAGTGTAATTGTTCATGGGATCATTTGTAATTGTACATTGAACCAGATCTTGGGGGTGTTGACTTTTTGCAGTGTGAAAGTTTCACCAGGCCATAGCCTGTGTGAGAAACAGGTTTGAAGTTTTGCTTCAGCTCCTTTGTATCCTTTGGACCGGATGTACATCCTGAAAGGGGCCTAGAGATAGTAGAGTCTCATAGACTGGCCTTTCCTGATAAATCATCAATACCCTTCTGCTATTCAATACTATGTTTGCTCAGCAGAATGTTATCTGTTTTCTTTGCTCAGGTAACATTCTTTCCTTTATTGAAAGTGGGGAGAAAGCAACTTTCAAAACAGGAACTTAAAAGAATAGGTGAGTACCACCAAGGCCGAAGATAATGAGGATTGGACATAGCATCGTTGGAGGGGGGGGCTGTGAGGACTTCTAAGTGGGCTAGGTCTATCTAGAGGACCACCTGATGAAGTAAACGACCACCAGAGTGCTTGTTATTACTAACAATGGACAGTAGAAGGGGGTAAAAGACTGTGGGATAACTTGTAGTCTAATCAACTAATCAAAGGCGTGTTTAGGATTATGACTTCTTGGAATAGGGGTGTTAAGACCTTACAAGATAAAAAGGTGTAAATTCAGTCTCCAATAAATTAAGCTGTCGGGAATGATGTGAGCTTCTCAATGAATGAGAGGGGAGACAAACATAAGCAGCTGGGATAAAAAATATATAAACCTAAAAATGAAAAGAGAATTTGTGCATCTAGCCTGGAGATGCACCCAATTCAATGCTGTTTCGTAAATTTTTAATAAATCCCTTCTATACTTCGTTTTTAACCTTTGCTTTGATGACTTTGTCATCTCTTACATTCTACATGTGAGCTTGAGTTTCTCATACCTGGGATTTGGCTGCCACAGGTGTCAGACCAAATCTCTGTCTCTTGTCTCCATGTTTTTTGTTGCTGTGCTACCATGCATAGAGTGGTTTGGGTTGGAAAGGACCTTAAAAATCATCTAGTTCCAACCCCCTGCCATGAACAGAGACACCAGCCACTAGACCAGATTGCTCAAAGCCCTGTCAGAGGCTGTTCAAGGTTTCCACTCTTTATTTCCTGTTCTTGGTGGGATCAGGGAAATTATGGTAGCCCTTGCACTGTAGTTACTTTTTGCTGCAGAAGAAAGAGCAGACACTTCCCATGCTATTCCCAGGTCCAGTGGGAAGAGTTGTTCTTACCTGTGCAGTTTGCAGTGGCCAGTCTAGGCAGGTTCCAAACACACACTGGCCATGTGTGTCTCCTCTGTGATGTTGTCCTCCAGACCTCAATTAGAAGTGAGGGGTGGAAGGTACAGGCATGGCTACTAAATGTGGAAATTACTGGCCAGTTGACATAGCTGCACTGGGCAGGCTGCTTCCTCCAGATTGTGTATGAGACTGTCATGGCTGGTCCTGCTTACAGCTTGGACTAAGTCCCTCACCATCAGTATTTTGTGGCAGAGACCTGGCCTATAATATGTAGGAAGTGCATTCCATCAACTGCTGAGGGAGCCAGGGTTATACAGTTAAATGCACTAGCTATGAATAATGACTATCAATATACTGCATGCTATGTTTAAGTCAGTTAAACCGTGCCATGTTAGGCTCCCAGTGATGAAAAAAAATTTTCTCAGCCATGAGAGGTACAACTGTTGTGCCCACATGCACTGTGTGAAATAGCTTTCCTCTGAAGTACCGGACAGGATGTGAATTCAATAATTTTGTTAGCTGTCTGATCTTCCACAATGAGGTTTACCCTGTATGCATCACCAGGATGAAATACTGCAGCTATTTGTAAATTTGCAATCAAACCAGCTGTGATATTTGTTTCCAAAAGCTAAACTACAAAGCAGAGTGCTTTTTGGGAGAAGAGTGATGTATTTCATATCAATGGGCTAATTATTATACGTTGCTTTTAAAATACATAGTATAGTAATAAATTCATAAATTTATTGCACATAATACTTATCAGGAATAACAACATAGATTTTTCTCAAATATATTTGTGGAATACTTGGTTCTTACAGTGAAATCTTTGCTTTCAGATATGTTTTTTGATTTCTCTAATAGCTTGACTGGATTTAATACCAGTCTACTTGGATTTGTTTTTATTCCATATTGCTGAGTATGAGAGAGATGCAGAATTGGTCTAAAGAAATTTCTTCTCAGCCTCCTCCTTCTTATATAGGAATATAATATTTACAGGCCTCAATGAACCATAATTGCTAAGATGTGCTGACATCCTCAGCTCAAGAAGAATAAATAAATGCTAAGAATTTCTCATGAGTCTTTCTTTGTACTTTCCCCCCTTCTTATTGTAGTGTTGTGAATCTTTTGTATTTTGGTTGACATTAGCTCCTTTAGAAAATTAGAGAATACTTTTAAAATTTTGTAAAGGTGTTTCAGCTCAGAATCTATTAGGTGTAGGATTCCACAGAAAATTGAAATTAATAGCTTGATGAAGAGTCTTAAGGCTTAATGGCTTTCAGTCTAATGACTGAAAGGCAGTGTTAAGTTATATTCATCTACGAGTAGTCCAGGCAGATACTCAAGCTTGTGTTTATTAGAAGGTTAACCTCCATGTAAGATGAACAACAGATACTGTGGGTGGGAATTAAAATGTAGTGAGTTTTAACCATTTTCCTGGTAGTTGGGGTGACTCTAATACTTTCACATGATTAAGAGTGTCCCCAGAGACAGATTGACAGCGTCATTTTATGAATTGAGACACATATGTCAGCAGGTTGACTCAAATGTGTTACTCTGTTGCTAGTGCTAAAAGCCTGAGTGAAATTCTAACTCTTAAAATAAATTTTACTATTGGATTCAAATAGACTTTTAATAAAACTTTTCTTTTTTAATAGACTTGAAAGCCATTTTTTGCACACTGCAAAAATTAAGTGTCTCTGTGTTTAATTGAAATCTAATCAGAGAAGACTTGCCAGGTATCTAGATAGAACTAAAATCATTCATTCTGGCATGATGTGTACATTTTGTTGTTGTTACTGCTCCAAAGATTAGCTGGACCTGTCTTCCTTGGCTACAAAACAAGACATGGCTGCAGGTCTCCAGTTAGTGGCTTTTCACTGCAGTTCCAGGGAGTAAGAAAAAGAATTAGAAGCAAAATCCAGGAGTTAATTCTTGAAAGACACAAGCAAACCAAACTTATTTGAAACTACATAGGTACTTGATTTGCTTGCAGTAGTAATAATTTGGCTTAATATGAGTCAGCTAGGCTACTAGTCATCCCCAAATATCTAAAATTCAGAAATGGAACTGTTGTTAGCCAAGCAAATATAAACCAAACTGTTTTCTGGGTTTCAAACTTATAATATAGTTCAAGGGAGATTGAAGTGATTTTTTTTTTCTTCTTTTTGAGAATCAGAATTTGTGGCACACAAAAATAATTTTGGGTGGGCTGGGGGGCATCTTCTAATCATGTGCTGGCTGATCCTAGGGTCATTTAGTTTCCTAGACTGGAAAAACCTAGTTGTTTTTAGTCCAGTGGAATTTTTGATGCCAGGCCTGTTTCTATCAGCGTGTACAGTGGCACTGAGCTTTCCAACTGTGACCCTGGAAACAATATCAACACAGCATCCTGCCAGATCTTTTTATCCAAGCCCACGGTCCCTGCTGGTGTCCTTGTGCTGAGCTGTAAAGAGAGATCATTTCACTAGGAGCCATGTGGTGCTTTAAGTGGTGCTGTTTTCTACGTGTAAATTACAACCTTGCATTTTCTTGAATGAAAGTATCATCTCCAGCAGTTAGAGCCATAAGCAGAGCAGGTGTTGAGGCATGCAGTAGTGTAAGCTGGCAGCCTTGTCCTAATGCTCATGTGAAACACCAAGTAGGCTTTTGTGGTTTCCCTTCTCAGTAAGCAGGCCTAAACTTTGAAGTCTATACAAATCTGTTAAGGGACCTTTTGAATAAGTGATTGGTCTCTTTTGTTTGTAAAGCTGTAAGGTATCTGGCAAGCTTGGAGAATTATTCTGGAGTAAGAGATCAAATGAATGCGTGCTCTTTATTAAAGAGCTAAGAGCAAACTTTCTCTTTGGGTGGCCTTGATGGTTACTCAGTTCTTCCAGAATTTTGAGATGCCATATCGCTTCTGTTATTTGTTAAAATTTGGCAAGCAGAAGGACCTCAGTCCAGAGCAGTACCTTTTATTTGCCCCCATCTTCAGAATTAGCGATGTTGTGGATTGTTGCAGTACCTGCTGGACATGTGCTTTTTCTGGAAAATGTTGGTAGTGTAGCAAAACTGAACTTTATGGTTCCAGTATGCACTGTGTAGCATGAACTGGAAGGAGAGTGCAGAGGAGCTGCCAGGGCAGCATTGGTTTGTGTTAAAAGCATTTCATGGGGTGTTTGCATGTCACAGAGCCCCACTTGTAGACCTGCTACATAGCTGGGGAGAGAGGGTGGGGGCTTCTAGGTGAAGAAATAGCAGAGGGAAGAAGCATGATTGAAGTTTTTCATAACCATCCCAAACAGAGCAGCTTCTCCTTCCCTAAAGATTTTCTTCTAGCTAATGTTATTTGTTGTGCAGACCAAATTGGCTGTACTGGTAAGTTCAAGATTCAACCAATGATCACAATGCATTTGTGGAGAGATCGTTTGTACACAAGATCATTTTTCTCTTTTTTTGGCCGATCTAAAATTCTCTAATGGAAAGTATGACCTGTACTTATGAGTAATGATACAGTCTTTATTTACATGATTACATGCTGGTGGTTTTTTTTTTCCTGAGCAGCATTGTGCTTATTTTCAGCATACAGGATGATTCCACAAGGGGATAGAATTATGGCTACCTAAGCAAGTTCTATGTTTCTATGTTTATCAAGTTTCTATGCTTTGTTTTGTTTAAGCCGGACTTTATCTCCTTATCAGCAAGCTATAGCCCAGGTGTGGTGACTGACAATAGAAGGTTGATCTAAACGGTAACAAATTAACTCAGACAGGATGTGTGCTGGGCAAGGGCAGCAGCGTGGACCTTTGCTCAACTGTTGCACATGACCCCACTTCTCAACCTGTGTGGTTTAGAGCACAACCCATGAATTGTGAAGCAGTTGCTTGCCAGTGACCCCACAGAGGGGGTGAAAGAAACCATAATCAAGCAAAAGGTAGCTTGTGAAATCCTTGAGGAACACTGGCTTGAGTAACACCTGTGCAAAGAACAGAGGAAAGCTGAAGGGCTTGGAAGGCAAGTACAGCACTTTTTAAGCCCTTTGAAGATCTTGCCTCAGAAAGAGCTCAATGAACTGGGAGCAACTTCCTTCACCTACTGCAGAGCCGGGGAGAGATGAGTCAGTGTTGCTGAGATCAGAACCATGATCTTATGCCTTTTAAGCTGCCCTACTAGTCTACAACATTGGCTTACATAGAAAACCAGTTGCAGAAATGCACCTCCCAACAGCTTGCACTATCCACTTGGTACATACAGTATGTTGGTCATTTAGTCTAGTGAATGTTTCTGGTTTTTATACCATTTCAAAGCTTGCACTAGAAACTTTTGGAGACATTTTTTTCCTTTCTGTCATATCTCCTTTTTAAATTAATTCTGTTTAACTTGGGAAACTCTGCTGCTCCTTCTACAGCCATCTCACCTTGTAAACATGTCACAATAAATAGAACTGGAATTTTCACAAAATGGATATTTGCTCATACTCACAGGGCAACTTGGGAGGCACCATGTCCTGTCTGGTCTCAGTTTCAAGAAGTGAAAAACAAAACAAAGCACCATGGAATGGTTAACTAATTCTCTCAGATGAGACCATGAGAAATGAGGCTTTTTTGCATACCAAACACTGAGCAGGATAGGTGTGGAAAGGGCTGTATGGAAAAAAAATCCATTGGGTAGTGGATGGAATACCCAAAGGTTGCCTTCTGCCATGTCTATAGCAATGCAAGCGAGAGATAAATGTGGAAGAATGAAATCTCCCTGCTGTTCCTAGTTGCCTTTAAATGCCATGCAATTGCACAGAAATTTCCTGTGGAAGTTGGAAGTGGTTTATGCTATATAAAAGATAGGGTTTTTTAAGGAAATTTTGAACATAACAGGTAGATGACATGGAGTGGATGGAAGAAATAAGTTTTTGCAAAACATCAGTATATGTTAAGACATTTCTGTTGCTTGCATAAAGCCTAAAAAGGAGCATGAATCATAGTAATCCCATGAGGGATATAGATACACACACCCTATTACACCCATTTTGAAGGTTTCCCTCTTAATGTACGTATCAACTACTTGTCTTTTTAATTCATTACATCAGCTAATACATTAGTCATCTGCACCAGAAATTACTCACTTTTTGCCACTTTTTCTCTCAGGAAGGCTCCAGTGAGTCCTTTGGAGACTTGACTCCCTCTATCTCCTTTCAGGTCTCTTTCCACTTCATTTGTCTCACCTTTGTGAGCACCTTATGTCATGGTAACGATCCCTTCAGCTGCAGCGAGTTGGACTCTGCTCCCTGTGGAGCCATCAGAGCTATCAGAAGAGCTTGCTGCCCGGCTGCGAACTGTTTCTTCAGTCCTGGTGGTGAGCAAACTATCTGTAGAGCTGCCAGCTCCAGTAAGAGGGAGTAGGTCTGGCTTATTGGTGATGCCATTGGTCAGATCTGTTTGAGTTGTAAAACAAAATTCTGTATGAATGTGAGCATGTTTCTAGCTTTGGAAAAAAAAGAGACAGTATTCTGGAGGGGCGAATGTTTTGTGTGAAAGAACTGCGATGTGGCTGGCCCCACTGTTGTTACTTGAGATCCCCCAAAATCTTGAGATTAATCTAAAAACTAATATTATTTTTTTAGTAAAATCTAGCTGTATGTTGTCATTATTTTTTTTTTCTAAGGCCTGTTTGGGAGGGAAGTTGTGTTAGCAATTTGCTGTCTCCTAACTAAGTGGTGAGTTTTTTACTATGTTAAGAAATTTCTGTGTCTACATCTGTCTGCCTGTCCCCTGAGGCTAGTTTCCATCAGTTTTATTCCCATTTCTAAAATCAGCTGTATCCGCATTTATCTTTTATTCTCCAGGCCTGCAAATGCAAGTATAGCAGCATTCTCAGTTTCCTTAGTCTCACAAGACAGGTGCAAAGCATCTTATGCATTTACGTTTCTCAGGCTGATGTTTGGGTAATGTTTTTCACTAAAAATTATTTTTTTAAAAAATGTTGTAAAAAGTTAACCCAAAACAAGATGTTAGGGAACAACATTGCAAAACAAAGCTGATAGTTTTATTTTAGTTTTAATGTTCTGGTAGGTGTAACAATTGCTATCATAAAGCTGTCATAGGTACAGATTCAACAAATCGTTTTAGTGTGTGATTTGAACATACATAAGCTTAGGCAAATATTTTAGCATTTTGCTGCTTTAGGGATATAATAAATAAAATAATTCAAAGACTGGGAAGGCCAGGGAAGGGACTCCCATTGATATTGAATGGATGTTGAATCAAGTCTCTGCTGTATCAGTGAAGGTTTGTCTGTAAAAAGTTGCCTTCTTACTCTGACTTTAGAAGTATTACAAGGTTGTAGATAAATTAAGTGTGTGTGTTTCTGTAAAATATGTTTATTTTTCTGTTTTAAAGTCAGTCATGTTTCTTTTCTTCATATGAATAATTAAATTACTGTTGGCTGACTTATCTACCTGAAGAGGGTGATCACAGTGTAGACTCTTTCTTTTTGCGTACCCAGGCACATTATCTGGAAAACCTGAGAATTTCTGACTACAGTTTACATTGGTTTACAAGGTTACAAGACATAAAGTAAAGCCTTGGAAATGGCTTTACAAAAGATGTAAGTTCAATTTTATTATTTTGTGTCAAGTGATTGTTAAGGGTCATACTGTAGCTGCATTTATATGTTCCTGCTGTAAATACTTGACTGAAACTAACAGTCAAGTCTGTAAGTGATTCTAGTATAAAGTTTAGCATAAGAAACGTTTTTCATTATAATGAATTTTTTTGTGTTACTGTCAGTAATATTTTCATTTGTCAATTACTATTTTGGTTTGATTAAAATAAGAGTTTGTTTTTATGTTACTTTTCAAAATTACTTAAAATCTTGACAGTAACTCTTGTAGTCTCTCATGGTATCTTTTTTTCTAGCAATTTTTGTTTCTTATATGGTATTTTCCAGTTTATATTTTTCCAGCTACCAAAACCTGTGTATCAGTAGGTTTCATTCTCACAAGCTTGTCCTCTTCCATTCTGGTTGCAATGCATTGATCCAGGTACAACACAAATGGAGATTTTGCCACAAGCTCGTGGCACCTTTTCAAAATGTGTTCGTGGGTTGTGTTGATCAAAATATCATCTTGATAACAGCCCATCTGGAATGTTTGACAATTTTAATTAATTATTGGAAGAGATTTTCTGAAGTAGCAAAAGGGAATCAGAAACACAGTTCAAATTGGAAAATGGAGAATGAAATCCCAAACTTTGTTGTCAAAGCTAGTGCTCATCCCTATAAAGTATATTATATTGGGGGGGGGGAGGGGGGGAGGAAAAAANAAAATCAGTTGGCTTCCAGCAGAATTCAGTCTTGAAGCCATGAGCTTTCTTTGAAAATCTTCTCCCTCTGATCTTGATTATTTTTCTCAACAATGTAGTGGTTTAAAGCGAGACCTGTGTTCTTCTGGAAGTATATATGTGAGCAGGTGTCCATGTGTCTAAGTTAAATGCACTGTAACTTTCCAGTTTCTATAATATGGAGGAATTAAGCTGAAATAAAACCACTTTGAAAAAGAATCGTGGGGGAAATAAAATTATTAGACAAACTTGCAACATGACAACAAACATCAATGCAGCCCTTTGGAATTCTTTCCTACAGTGTTTTAGATAATTTTGTTTTACTTTTCACAGAGAGCTAATCTTGGAAGGCTAGAGCTGCTGTGCAGAACAGCTGGAACTAGGTAAACACTGGAACCACTGCTGATACCGTCCAACATGACCAATCCTCAGTAAGTACCACATGAGGGTAGTTATAACCTATTTTAAATAGAAGGGAACAAGTTGCTACCTGTAGGAGAAGTAAGTTATTATTTCAAGAGGGTTCTATCAGTATTACTGGAAGGAAAGTATTTTTGAGAAGGGGTATTTTGAAAAGGGGTAGTAGGTTTTGGTGAGTGGTCTAAAGCATCTGAATTGGCAGAAAAACCATGAACGCTGTAAGCATGTCTGATGCTTGAAAAATAGCATGTCATATTATCTTCATCTCCATTTGCCTTTTTTGTTTCCTGACACCAAACCTGTCCCGAAGCTGTTTGCTAACACTTGTCTGTTGGTTTGCTTGCTCTAATTTTCAGTCAAATCAGGCAACATCTGTCATTTAGTCTGTATTCATATTAGAATACAGAAGGTGTTCTCCCTCTTGTAAGAGGGAAAGCTGCACCAACCCATTTCCCTTTTCCTTTATAATACTGGAATTTGGATCATTGTATGCTCTTTCATGCAAAACTTGAATGAGCTTGGACTTGTACAGGTAAATGTCCACAGGATGGAACTAAAGATGAAAATCAAAAAAAGAAAATTCTTGCTAAAATTAGCTCTCCATTCTGGGCTTCTGATTTCAATTGTTTACAGAGCAATACAGTTCTGTTGGAAATGAAAGAATCTCATTACTTTCTATTATTAGTTAGAATAAAATAAAATAATCCTTCAGGATGTTCAAATACTTTTTCCTTTTTCCTCTACTTTCTGCCATAATGTGATGCAGTTTCAGCCTTTCCCTGCTAAATACTTGAGATATAACAACATTTTTCAATTTTTAAAATTACTTTCTTGTGTAATGCTGGCAGCTGTTAGCTGCTTTTAATTTAGAAATAACGTTTTCCATCTGAAAGGGTTAGTCTAATGGTGAGGCTCTGACTTTCTGGTGATCTCTCTCTTTCACATAGAATTTTAGTTCCTTCACCCACATCCTTAGACTTACAAGATACGCAAAGTTAAGAACTCTTAAATTATTCATTTTTTTTTCTGGAATAAACCCTGAGCACAGGTTGCTTGAATAACTGGAAGATTTTAATAACCTGCTTTAACTCAAAATCACCAACATAACTTTTGCAGTCAAATAACAAGGGGACGTTAGGTGCTAAACACTTGTTAACTATATCCCTAAGGAAAAAGAGTATCTGCGCACCTGCTATTGAAGACCTCTGACAAGTAGCCTGAGATTTCTTCAAAAGCTAACAAGCTCCCCTGGATGAAAGCTAGGGAAGTTTATGCTTCTACCTACTTGTAATGAAGCGGAGCAAGCAGCTTTCACTGGGTACTGCAAAGGATTGATCCCTGCCTGGGGCCTGACATGCAAGCTCTCTCCTACAATGAAGTAATCCTCTGCATGTGCTAGATAATAAGCTCACTGACAAAGTTTGAGCTTCTAGATAAGAAGTAGTTTGTTATAAATGTGGAAGACGCATGCATAGTCAGACTGATTTTACCTGCATGGAGTTTCTCATTAATGTTAGTGGAGTGGTAGAAGAGTACACATTCAGATTTAAAAGTTCAGATTAATTATGAAAGGATAGCTAAAATAATCTTTAGAGAGGAGTCCATAATTCTTCTGAATCATTGTTCTCCTTTCAGAATTATTTTGAAATAACTTGTAACAGAATGTTACTTTCCAGTTGAGTAAAACAAAGTCACTATCCATCAAAACTGTTTGAATATTGAGCCACAGTGGAAAAGGGGTTATGCTGGTCAAAATTAACAATTGATTTGTATATAATGATTAATAAGCTTAGTTATTCAATGTTCACTGATCTGACTTAAAAAGCAGTGAGTTTTTAGTTGGCATAGTTACATGCCTTCTTCCTCTTTTGCACAAGTATTTTGCTTTTGGGTTCATACATTGTTTCTGTATTTGTTTGTTTCTTTATAAGGAATCCATTTATATTTAATATTTTGCTTTTGAAGCAAATTCAGCAGAGTGAAATGCTGTTATCCTTTGTGAGGTTTCTGTTGGTTGCAGTGAGATCTACAAAAGACGAGTTTGGAGAGATGAGGTCTGTCCCCTCGATAAGGACACCTCACTCAGTGACCTTGCAATGGCCTCTTAAATTGCTGGCTTTTTAGGATTGTGAAGTTCTTGTTTTCAACTTACTTTTACTTGCTTGCTTCTTTATTACTTTATATTTGCTTATATATATAAGTGTGTATAGAGAGGGGATTTTTTTCTATTTTACTTAATACGTTTTCAGGCCTACAACAGAAGGTGGTGTTTCAGAAGTTGAGACAATTTCACAACAAGTGGAAGAAGAGACCAAAAGCATTGCTCCTGTACAGCTTGTTAACTTTGCTTATCGAGATCTACCTTTAGCTGCACTTGATTTGTCTGTGGCTGGGTCCCAACTTTTGTCAAATTTGGATGAGGAGTACCAAAGAGAAGGGTAAGTACCAAGGACAGAATGTTATTTTATAGAGTTAGGCTAGAGGAATTTCATGGTGTGTAAAAAAGAAAACCTTGGGATGGAGAAGCGCAGCCAGTTGTCCTTGAACTTTTTAAAACCATTGTCACAGGATTGCAGTGACCTTTTCCACTATAACTCACCTGTGCTGGTTTGGGGCTCTTTAAAATTCTAAGTGATTCATAGCTGCTATTTGACCACAGTCTGGAAGCCTCCTGTCAGAGAGAACGAGACCAAACATCTAGCCCATCAGGCAAAAAGAATGGCCTGATGAAAGCTCTTTGCAAAAGGTGTTTCAGGGGATTTCAGGATGATGTAGAGTTGGCTGCTGTGATTCTTGTACATAGTTGTGCATCTCCTGACTGAGAGGTAATAACATTATTCCTGATTCCTGGACAGATTGTGTACTTTTCACAGAATAATTTGAATTCCTAGCTTGCTTATGTGAGAACATTTTCTTTGGTAATGCATGTATGTATTAGTCCTGTATTCATAGAACAACTTGTTCCAGTTTTAATGGAATAAAAGATCTTAACCAGTTCATAACGTTTGCCCAAACACGACCCAGTGTCAGATTATGTAGCATTGTTGTCCTACAGGACATTAGAAGTCATCCTTATGCCTGGTTTAGCCTTGATGTGGCTGTAGGTGGACTGCTATACTAAATTTTTAATGAAAGATTTGGGTCAACTGGAGAGAATACAGAGGAAGGCAGCGAGAGTGATTAGAGGCTCAGAAAACCTGCCATGAAGTACTGATTGAAATTACTGTTTCTGTTTCACAAGAAGAAGAGACTTTCAGGGGAGCTTGTAAGAGAACAGTTGTTATCGATCTCCATGATGTTTGGGACAAGAAGTAAAAAGCTTGAGTTGCAGCAAAGAGGAGAATAACGAGGGTATTGAAGTGCTGGGATAGACTACTGGTGTGTATGGGGAGATGGAGAACAGACATGCAATCGCTAGATGTCTTTAAGAAGATGCATTTGCCAGGAATGATAATATTATAATTTAACAGCCCTTGGGACAGAGATTAGGGGAGCCCTTGTGCCTAACCTCTCTGATTCTGTGATTACTGTTTCACTGTGTGTTGCACTGAACATATTTAAACTCCACTGTCAATAAGATCCACCTAAAAGCACTTTTCAGTAAGTCATATAGAGCTCTTATTGATGATCTGAAGGCTTTATATAAGCCTTCATTTATTAACAGCTGAGCATGTTTTAACCTGTGCTTGGGAGTCGGCAGAGATACCTGCTTGATCTCTGCTCAGCAGGTATTATGTATAGTAGTCAGGAAGCAGTATGAGGAAGGCTCTTGCCTTTAATTTATTTCCAAATTGGACTTCGTGAGACATCAGAAAGTTGTTACCCCAAACGAGGGGAAATACATTTCAAGTATGTTATATAAGTGTGGTACAACTGTAACATAAAATGCCCTGGATAGCAAAAGAGGCACTTGAAAATTAATTTGAGTGTGCAGGGGTAACCCTCAGGCTATTTTGGTGCTGAGTAAATACCATTTTAGTTCAAATATGCATTTTTTATAGATTTTTGTGGTCTGAAACTCAATTATTCACTGTGCCAAAGTGCACATCTCTCATTGTAACCATTTGAGCAGCTTTGCAGTCTTAAGCATGGAAATAGACTCACCATTATTTTCCCCAGCAGAGATCTCTTCCTTCACACAGACTTCTTTTGTGGCTTTATCAGTCTGAACAAAAATAAGCAGGTGCCATCCAGACCTCCCAGCTGTAGAGTGGATTCTCTGAAGAAAATTCAGAGATTTAGTTTGTCTCAGAGCATTGTGGCTGAGTTTGTTCAGCTGAGTCCTAAGACTGCATCTGCTTTGTGGGAGTGGCAGCTTTGTCCTTTCAGAAGCACTGATTGCAACTGATGCCTTGTGAAATTTAGGAGCAGAGCTGAGCTCAAGAACAGCAAAAGTAAAATACAGTCCCTATATCATTTCACAGCTTGTTTGGGAATATGTGGTGCAATTTTATGAATGTGGTGCAATTTCTTTCTCATGTCCTTGTTAGGTGTGACTGGCTTCCACCTGAGTATGAAGGAGATAAGGTGGGTGAGATCATTTTGGTACAGGAACTGCTAGCTATATCTCCCTCATGTATGAAGAGAGTGATGTGGGAAGGGCAGCCCAGGAGGTAGCAGAAAATAACTAGGTGCCTGTAGTTTTAGCCAGCATCCATATTCATAACTGTAAAGTTCTGTTACCTTAATACTTAAATACAGGTTGCAGGTGGACATATCTTCCAGAATGTACTGCCAATGCCAGAGAGTACTAAAAGGTGATGTAGGTCTCATCTTCCTCTCCATGGCAGTCTGCATTTATTGCAGATTCCAAGAGTTACCTTCTGTACACTTTTCCCCTCAAATTTCAGGGAAGGTGCCAATGTGTATGGCTCTGTTGTTCTAGATCCGTAGCTCATCTGGGCAAGTTGTAGCGATTCTAAATGCAAGGCTCTGCAGCAGGAAGGTCTGGCAAATCCCTGTGCTTGGAAAATGCTTGTTTGTTGTTACAAGTCGTATCTGTCCATGACCTCTGGTTTTCAACATAATTGTCCACAATCCCTATGTCGCGGTTTCAGCCAAACCCTGAGCG
>VZRU01013100.1:0-37667 GCA_013398155.1 Pedionomus torquatus
TTTGTATCCGTCTGCATCCGTGTAACTGTTAGTGTTTTTCCCTGTTCTATTTTGTTAAACAGTTTTTGTCCCAACCCACCAGTGCTGCCTTTTTCTTCTAATTGCTCTAACGCCGCCATAAGGCGTTAGCCAACCGGGCTGCCACGTGGTTCTTTGTTGCCGTCTGAGGCTAAACCATGACAATCAGATGATCACTAATAAGATGTCCACCCAACCAGCTGTAGAAACTGCTTGATCAGTTGCTCACAGCTGTTGCCTTCCGTGCAACTTCTGAGTCCTCCCATCCAGCCATCAGATGAGCTTGGGTAACTTTAGCCCCACCTACCTGGTATACTAGGGGCATGGCAAGTGCTAAAATGCTGGTATCATGAAGGCTGATCTTCCACTTTGCAGGATAAACAAGAAAATCATTTCGTGGTGTCCCTATGAGCTCTCACAAGTCTCTTGTTCTGCGCAGAAAGATGTGTCTTTTCCTACAGTTCATGGGGAAATCTATCCTGAAGCAGCTTGGAGCATTGCTAGGAGGAAAGCTGTGGATGGTGCCTCAGAGATGCTCCAGAAGGCACAGTAATGTGGTAATCTGCTCCCTTGAATGTCCATCTTCTGGGTCAATGCTGCAGGGCAAAGTTGCTCCAAACCAGGAGGGAGCAGCACAACAAAGCAACATCTTTGCTGTCTTGTCCATCTACTGGAGAAAAACAATTACCAAGCCCTTGAGACAGTGTCTTCTCTCGTTGCCTACAGAGGTTGGGCTCTTCCTCACTGGTGAATTGCTCACAGATGGCACCTGTGGGAGGAAAATTCAGGTGTTTGCTGTACTATAACTCTTGTTTCATCTCCACTGCAGTGATGACATGAAGCTCTTCAGTTTCTTCTTTGCCACCTACCACCTTAATTATATCCAGATAAAGACTATGCTGGAAGGATTGTTGCTGCAGAGAAAAAACGGGCAGTAAAGGTGCATTCAAACACGGGGGAGCTTCTGTCATTCCTTGTGTGTCCAGGCTTCCTAATCCTGTTGTGCTGACCAGAAGATCTGAGACAGACCAAAACGGGAATAGCAAAGGGTTTCTGGATCTGGAGTGTTCATACTAAACAGTCCTTGATAGGTTAAAAAAATGTTATCAGACATGGTGATTTACGGATGTGTCTGTGCTACAATGTGCCTTAATCCCAGGGGACAGTGGCAGTAAGAAGCACCATTGCTGTGCTCAGCACTAAAAGCCTGACCAGCCCTGCTGCCCTTCAGATTTACTGAGGAAAGAGTGAAGCAGCTTGCAAATAATTCTAGCTAAAAATTACAAAAAGGAAAAAGGATGGTGCTTTTAACCAAAGCATTTTCAGTTGAAAAAAATGACTTTCACTTACGAAATGTATAACTTGAAATGGAAAAAATATCCATCTTAAGGGTTTCTTTTTTTTTTAAGGGTTATGTATTACAAAGGCAAAGTAAAATACTTCCTTTGAGCTAGAGAGATGATCTTTGGTGAAAAGCCAAGGACTTTTTTCTGTGTATCTGGAAGAATTGTCTACTTGTTTATGCCAAAGCAAATCTGTCGTGCTCCTCCTGCCCCAAGCTTCTCTCTCCCACCCCTCAAATTCATTTTAACGTGCAATTCCACTAGTGAAGTAAAAAAGTAATCCTTCATTTGCTCATCCCTGGGTCTGCAGGACCTAAACAAAATTAGTCTGTTTTCCTGTTGTGCTGATACAAGGAACCGATCCTGTTGCCAGGGCAATGCTGTGAAACAACGTTTTGTGGGGGATTTGCCATCCCCCCTTCTCTTCCCAGTCCCATGTTCATATTGAAAAGAGCCACCAACTCTGTTGTCTCTAAACACCATGGCAAACAAAACCGCTCTACTTTTCCCTGAGGATTTTCCTTTGCTTTTTTTCCGATAGTCTGTGGAGAGAAAATCAGTGTCAATAGTTACCCTGTCATTACTCCATAATTTGAGGATACTATCACCTTTCTGAATATTGCTGCTTTATGGAAGCTTCAGTGGTGGAATTACAGGGCTTGTAATTTATTAAGATTTTAGCAGTGCTCTTTTTTTTTTTTTTTTTTTTTTTTTCCTTCACCTGAAGGTACTTTTACTAATCATTCTTGTCCTGGATTCTTGCCGTCATTTGGGTGAATGTGCTTCTCTCCTCTAATTTCTGTACTTATTTGGAGGAGGAAGTGTTGCCAAAGGAGCCGGGCTAACCCCCGCATGAACCTTCAAAGGTTTATTTTGCAGGTTGCTGTCTTTGGAAGGTGCT
Source organism: Pedionomus torquatus (assembly GCA_013398155.1). Taxonomy (NCBI): domain Eukaryota; kingdom Metazoa; phylum Chordata; class Aves; order Charadriiformes; family Pedionomidae; genus Pedionomus; species Pedionomus torquatus. The sequence continues at coordinate 2,263 of VZRU01013100.1, forward strand.
ATCATGCTGAATTAAAATAAAGCTATTGCAATTCTGGGAAACGGATGTCGAGAGCTTCAGCCCAGATGCTGAAGAGTTTCTATGGCCTTGTCTAGACTGACTTGAAGAGGCAGTGGCTGTGCTGGATTGCTGAAATGCATTAGCAGAAGTAGAGCACATTTCAATGCGTGTGCTGAAATGCGCTTCTACTCTATGCTAAACGTCAGTAGTTTAACTACCACCCTCTTCATCTCTAGTCTAGACGAGCCACTGTCCATAGAGTTACGTGCCAGAGGCAACGGGTGAGCCTTGAAAGGCTGGTGTATATGACTCCTTCACCTCAAAAAGGAGAATTTTAACCTAAAACTAAGCGTAGAAATCATAACGGTGGCAAAACCTTGGTAAACTTGATTGCAGCTAGCATGAGTGAGTGTGTGTGTGTGGGGGGGTGTTGGTTTTAACTGGTTGTGTTTGGCTTTAACTGAGTTCTGACCAAGCTGTGCCTTTTCTCCAGTACAAACTGGCACAGAAATGCAAAAGGTACCTCCTTATTCTGAAGATAGTGTTAAGGAGTAGTCTCTGTGAGTTGTCTAGACTACCCTAAAAGATGTATTTAACGACTAATTAGCTAAAATGAGCTAATTATCATATTAACAAGGTGAAGCAGGCAGGATGATTTGTATTCTGTGGCTGTAGCCTGAGAAAGCTGGAGTGTTTTCTGGCACTGAGGAATCTCAGGGCTCTGCTCTGCATTGGGATGGCTTACAGCTCTGTGCAGAGGCTAAAGGAGTCTGGCATCTGGAGCTCACCCAAATCTTGGAGAGATCAAAGGATACAGAACCCGAGTGCGGCGGTAGCTCTTGCTCCTGAGCATCAGTTAATAAGGTAATAGCTTAGTTCATTCCCTACCACTGCAGGTTGTTGGGTCAACCGGCATTTTATGGCTTTAATGGCTTGCAAGCTTGCTTAATGTGTCAGAATTGAAGGAACAGAGTGTGTTTAAAATTCAAATAATCCATTTTTGTATGAAATCTGTGTGGGATTTGAGCAGTGTCCAAATTAATGCATGGCACATTTGAATACTGACTAATTAAACTTAACAAATCAGTAAGAACTGGGCACTGGTGAGAACTAAACCTATTTAAGAAGCAGAACAGCAGTTCATTTAAAAGAAAAAAAAAAACAACCCTCAAACCATAAACCCCTTTGATGCTTTCTGTAGGGTTTTCCATTCACAGGGACTTCAAAATGCTGGTTAAAAATGCGGTGACCTCTGGCATAAACTTTGGCTGTGAGAGGCAGCACAGCAGGGCAAAGTCTGAGCGAGCAAACAACAGAATTCAAGTCCTGACTGATAACGTGCCCAGCTTAGGTCCTGCATCAGCTAAGAATTTGTTTCCCAGACAGTAGCAAGAGAAATTAATTACTTATTTAATGACAGACTGTACTATTGATGCTTTAAAGTGCCCCTGTGCATCCTTCTGGGGCAGAGCGAATATTTGATTCCATGCTACACTAGGTTGTTTTAAACAGCTGGAAGGTGTGGTCCAAGGAGCTCCTGGTGTATTATGTCAACCCAGATTTTAAACTCTTGCAGGGATGGTGCCTCACCCCTTCCCTGGGCAGCCCATTCCAAGGATTAATAATCCTTTCAGTGCAAAAAAATTTCCTAAAACAACGAAGGATTAAAATGAAACGTGAGTAAAACTTGTGATGGGGCATTTATTTGAATTATACTTCTTCTTGTCTATATGCGGTTGCTCTTAATGCTCTTAATTTTGGCATCCCTTTGGCAAGGCGGGAGGCTGTTGGATGTATCACATTTTAAGTGAAACAATCCCAATAGAGGCACAGGGAGTTTCTGCTAAAGGGTGTCTGGCACTTCTCTGCAGAGAAAGTTGCAATATTCTTCATTGGATTTGGGAGGATGCAGCTGCGTGTGTGTAATAGGTATTTACATCAGATGGGGTGGGAATAGTGTCCGTTTTGTAACTCCCCCCAGAGTATTATTTCTCCAAGAGATTGTCGTGCCTTACTGCCAGATGTGGGTTTTCTTCCTACGCTCTCTGCTGGAGCAGTTTGTGAAACAAGTGATAGGATCCAAACAAAAGACCAGAATTTTCACCAGATCTCTTCTGTCTGAAAGGTAACCCTAAGTGGTGAGGACAGACTTGCTCATCTCTTCCACAAAAGACATTAATTTTGCCCCAGTAAAAAGGAGAACCAGGCAGGTTTGTCTCACCTGGGCACTGTTCTGGTTGTCTTCTGAGGAAATCTATTTTTACCTCTGGGGAGACCTTAGAGCAGCTTTCCAGTATCCGAAGGGAGCTGGAGAGGGACTCTGTCAGGGAGTGTAGTGACAGGACAAGGGGGAAGGGTTTTAAATTGAAAGAGGGGAGATTTAGATTGGATATTAAGAAGAAATTCTTTGCTGTGAGGGTGGTGAGGCACTGGAAGAGGTTGCCCAGAGCAGCTGTGGCTGCCCCATCCCTGGAGGGGTTCAAGGCCAGGCTGGATGGGGCTTGGAGCAACCTGGTGTCCCTGGTGGGAGGTGTCCCTGGCCAGGGCAGGGGGGATGGAACTGGATGATCATTGAGGTCCCTTCCAACTCTAACCATTCTGTGATTCTGTGTAAATCTACTGCTTTTCCTTAATGCATGCTAATTTTTGCCACCCTGACTTCCCTTGGTAAGTTAGGTGACGTAAGGAAGTGTTTTCTTTCCCAGTGAAGGGGGCTGCCTTTCAGCAGTTCAGCTGTACGCGTGCATTAGAAGGCCCTTCTCTGCTGAGCTGTAACTTCAGAGACATCCCAGGGTTTCATGCTAAAGCGCCTCATGTTTTCTGACAGGAGGCACATGGAATGTACAGACATAAAAGTTCAGTTAGATTTCTGTTCTTGAATATTTCTCAGAGGGCTAAACACAGTATATTACTGATCTGAACTAATCATTAACTCAGTAATTGCCTTTAAGTGGTCAACACGTTTGAGCAGCATTTGCAGTATCTTCATAAATACAACCGTCTTACAAACCAGAGTTCTTCTAACACTTTGTCTTATTACCACAATGCAGAGCCATCGCTCCTCTGTCAGACTAAGGATGTTCATCTCAGACATACTTTCATGGGCACTTAATATAAATGAGCCTATTTCAAGAGGATAATTGTGTAGGTTTTCCTTCCTCCCTTGCACGGAGCTCAAAATTGGAGCAGTGAGTGTGGTGAGCTTTAGAACACAGCCTTGGAAAAGAAAGGTCCCTGTTGTATTCAACTTTATGTACCTGGTGCTACAGATGAGATGTTTGTGATGTGCAAATCAGAATTTTTGGTTTTGCCTTTGGTAAATCTGTCTCAAAAGCTCTCATCATTTACCTGCTGAGACCCGAGGTGCCTTAATGATAATGAGATACGTTAGGATTAGGCAGGGCAAAATAGCTGGAGCAGAAAAATACGGCATTACAGACTCAAATTTTGTAAGAGAAGCAGGACAGATAACAGTCAAGGTTGTGAAGATGCAATGGAGGAATTTCATCTATTGTGTATGTAAATAATTTGTAATGGTTTTGTTTGTAACTGTTTGTATGCAAATCAAAATATAATAGGAAGAGTAAAAACTTGCTCATTTATAGAATTTGGTTTTAGAGATGTAGAGACACTGGGGGAAAAAAAAATCTATGAAGTAAAAGTAGGGCGATACTGTAACATCCCTCAACTTGCATCTCTCCACAAACTCGCTGTTGTGAGAAGGGGGGTGTTGGAGGACCTTCATGGGACCTCTGAGAGTCAGACACATGCTTGCTGGGGTTTCCACTCCTGGCACCAGCTGCTTGGAAGCTGTAGCTTCAGAGGGTGCCTTCATCCCTGGATGGAGGGTGCTTCATCCCTGACAGCAGAACATCGATTCTGAGTGAAGAAACGCCAGGTGTTTCTTGACTGGTTTCCCTGGTCCTGTGGGATGGTTCTCCTCTGACAAAGAGAGCAGGTTTGCACACACAGATTCCAAGCTTCCTTCTGTAAAGAAACATTTGACCCACACTTTTTTTCCTTCTACCAAGAAGCCAAGGGATTATTCCTTTGCAGGGAAGCACTTCAGTTATATGCATCTTATCTTGTCAGAACCTGGATTTTAGTCTGCTTTGTCCTGATGGGTATTTTTTCATAGCTGTAGCCCTGAAAACATGAATGTTATACAGAAGACTTATTTTCTGAGTTATGAGAGATTGTTGTTTATGTGCTAAGTTATCGGAATGGCTTTTGTCCAGAAGTTCAGGCAGAATACATACATTTTCCTGCCATGTCCAGGTAAAGTCCTTGAATTAAATGCATAAAATAATTGGTCGTGTATTGACAACTTTGGTTATGACTAAAGCCATTTCAGTATATGGCTCTGAATAAGGGGAAAAAGGGAAGTACTCAGCTCCTCACACATTCTCAGGACAGGTTGCCACTTTACAACTTGGATACCTAAAGCCGGACACTTAAAGAAATGGGCTCTGTGGGGATGCTGGACTCCAGGGGTCCTGGGATCAGTGCGAAGTGAACAAAATGGGTCAAGTGCCTAAGCCCTATCATCCTTCCCTTCTCCACGGGCGTACTCCAGTTCTTAGATCAGAAAATCCCGTCAAAGCTAATCTACCCCACCACCTCTGACCCGAGAGAAGTATCCAGGTTCCCTCAAATCTTGTTCTGTCACTGTGCAGCCATCTAGTAATTACCCTATTGTGTACTAGCAAGTAGTCAAGTAGTGCTGATTTTTCTTCCCGTAAATTTTGGTGGGTTTGGGTTGTTTTGTTTTTTGGTTTGGTTTTTTTTTTTTCCTTATACCTTAGACATGAGCAGAACTAACACTTGAGGACTAGTTCAAAAAGCCTCTGAGTTTTGGTATGCTGTAGTCGTGCTGCAATTGAGATCTGTAGACATGTGTGGAAAATATCATTTAGCTGTTTCCCCAAAATGGACACACCAGTTATGTTATATTAAAAGCAAATGTGGAATCCTTTGCCCTGTAAATAATTCAAGGTGCCACTGGGGATATTTTGTGCTGGGAGGTTCCTCAGGCAGACTTGCAGAGCTGTGCTGGGATGTCCAGCCTGAGGTAGAAGGTGCTGGTTTTGCTGTCCTGGAGGCAGAGCCAGGATCATGCTGTAGTTTAATCATCCTGAGTCCTTTGCTACAGACAGAGCTGAGCAATGCTGTCTCCCTTGCTACTCCAGGCTATTCCCAAATCTTCACTAGTTTAGGAATTACTGGTGAGCTCTGTGAAGTGGGAAAGGCAATCCATGTGCACAGGACTCCTCTGTCTCTCTGGGCTGGGAGCAGCAGCTCCCCACCGTGCCTTACCCTGAAAAGCATTACAATACAGGTAAATCCTGCCCAGGAGGAGGGGTTTGTCCCCCAGATGCTTCCTCCCATCCAGACATACACAGGGGAGCTGCATCTGAACCTTATTCCGGGATGTTGGTTGCCCTGCAGGAAGGGTAAAGAGCTCCTGGGAGTATTTCACTGTGTTTGCTCAACCATGTAATGCAATTTTTAGTGCGCAAAGCTGGACACATTTGATATTTTTCCCCTGATTTTCTGTTATTTTGACTGCTGTGGTAAAGCCGTGGGTGTTATTCCTTCCCCCTTCTCCCTTCCCCCTGTCCTCTTGAGACTCACCCTTTAGATATCGCTCAGCATCAATGAGATCCCCTCTCAGTCTCCTCCAGGCTAAACAGCCCCAGGTCTCTCAGCCCTGTCTCAGCAGAGAGATGCTCCAGTCTGTTGGTTGTCTGTGTAGCCTCTGCTGTACCCTCTCCAATTGTTCCTTCTTGAACTGGGGAGCCCAGTGCTGCACCCAGTGCTCCAGGTGTGGCCTCACCAGGACACAGTAAAGGGGAAGGATGACCTCCCTCGACCTGCTGGCCATGCTTTCTACACATGGGTCTGTTGAGCTTGGAGTAGGAGACCTCCAACAGTTCCCACAGGCTGAATGTTCCGAAGTCTTAAAGTGTCAGGAGCAGTAATGTCCCTGTGCTGTTGTCGTGGCATTTGCCAAGGGCAAATCTGTCACTCGAACTGAAGGCTTGTACATCTGGCTGGGAAGTGTTTGGGTTTGGGCTCTGGGTTGTGTTACCCCCTCCCCTGCCTTGCAGTCTCTGATAGAAACCACGAGTGCGGCTGCAGGGCTGGCACACTCCCCGGTGCTGAGCCAGGATGGCACTCGGGGTGGGTGTTTCTACCCTGAGTTTGATTTAGCTAAAATGAGTAACAGCTGAAAGGAATTTATTTGGATAGTAAGGTCAGCACAGAATTTGCCTCTGGGCTTTAAAGCGTGGCAGCCGCTTTACAGGGCTCTCTAATTTAGTGACAGTAATGAGAAAAGTTCAGCCTCGTACCTGCGGAGAAATCTAAGCAAGAGGTTCTTCTCTTCACAATTTATTTAGTGGGAGAGTTGAACAACGTGAGGAGGCATCACGGTCTAGAAGAAATGTGGTATGTAGGAGTAGTGTAGGATCATTTTGGAGAGACTAGAGACATCACCACTTGCCCATATTTCATTGATGGGGAGGACTGGTTTGAGGGTTTTTTTGTGGGTTTTTGTCTAGATGAAAAGAAAAGTTCAGAAAGGTATTCACCCCTCTAATTCATCTGACTTTTTTTCCTTACTCTTTGATCCTCCTCTGAAAATAGACTATTGAAAGCTGACATATTCTTACTCAGCAAATTGCTTCCCTTTGAGCGTCAAGAGGCAGTGACTAAGTCCTGCGTTTTCTTGTCTAGGTGCTAATACAAAAAATATGAGCAATTCTGTTCTTCCATCACATTCCGGAGGTTTCACAAACCGAACTTGAATTCAAAAGATTCAGAGATAGCTTGAAAATCCAAGTTCTGACACAGAAAAGCTGTACGTGAACCCTTTGGCCCCTGAACTTTATGGTATGTGTGGGAGCTCCTCTGATGAAAATGGGAAGCTCCCTTTTGTGTCAGCCAACACCACAGCTAAAAAGGACAATGTCTGGCAGGAAACGTCAGGTGAAACGCTGTAATTTGCCTCTATATTGGAACGGTTGGAAAAACTGAAAAATGGCAATTTCATAAAGCTGTAGCTGGAAGAGTCAGATCATAAGACCAAAAGATGCTTAACAGAAATGTTGGTTATTGCCCTTGGGACCAGGCAAGAGAAGAAGAACAGAGACTCTGCTGTTAAATACAGAGGGCCAAGTTCTGCTGGGGCAGGCTGGGTTACTGAAGAGGAGAGCATCACAAATACGTAACAAACTCAAGGGGTGAATACTTCTGTCAAGATTGTTCCAACACTTTCCAGCGTTCAAAACAGGTAGTAAGGCCCTTGCCCTGTTTTGGTGAATGGCAGATCCATGAGATTTTGCCTGGGGTCTTAAAGGATTTGCTTTTGCCTTCATTTGTCATCTGTGAATTTATAAAACTGCATGGGCACCATGCGACAGAATGACTTCCTAACCCCTTAAAAGCCTTTTTCTTATTTTTTCAATCTGAAACTTGCAGTTTAGATAGAACCTAGAGTCGATTTTCAGCCTAGCCCGTGTCACATTTCTGTCCTGGAGAAGTACAGATGACAGTGCAGACGAAGTGAATCAAAACAGCCACTTTTCCCTGTCAACAACACTTCTGCAGGTATTTAAGGACTGGGATTGTGCTGTCCAAAACCAGGTGGAGTTACAGAAAACGAGCATATTCACTTGAGAGGGATGTTCCTTCTACCAGGGGTACTGTTAGTTCCACAAACGCTGACCCATTTTCAGCAAGGTTTGTATCTCCATATATTACTGATCTCATGGGCTTTAATCCTTCATGTCGTAGAACTGGCACCACTCATAAATCATAAATGGACCCTGACAGCTGTTTCTATCAAAAAGAAGCCAAGTCAGTTTCATCTGGGCTGGGCTCCTTTCCCCTCCTCCTGGGAGGACAGACACTTTGGGGGGTGCTTTGTGAGGCTGGAGTGAAAGTGAGTAAGAGATACCATTCCGCCCCAGGGTGTTTAAGAAAAGGTGCCCAAGCTTCTCTGTGCGTGGGTAGAAGCATGTTGGTGCCAAGTGCTAAATGGTGCACAATGCTAGCAGAACATTGTGCTGGAGATGGTCTGGACTTGGCTGGAACCTCAAGTGTGCCAGAGAAGAGACAAGCATCAGGGAGAGAGCACAGTGTTTGCTAGGGCTGCAGTTCTGCCTAGACCTTTTCAGTCAGCATAAAAGAAAACTAAGCAATAATTGATGGTTTGGAACCTGAAAATAACCTTTGGTTGAAAAATTTCTAGAGGAACCTGGTGGAAGTGAACTGATAACCCAAAATGCTTTCGACCTTAGGGCAAGGGCAAAAGATGGCATTCTGCAGGGGAGGAAGGCTTGTATTAGCACTCATCTGCCTCCTGCCTGGCATCACCCTGCTTCCCTGGCAGAGCAAGAGAGAGCTGCTCCCAGACAGCCCAGAGTAAGTGCCTTGCGAGGCCAAAGAAGGGGGCAGTCCCATGGGGGACATCACTGAAAGGCTGGGGACACGGTGCTGTGTCTGGGAGTAAGAGCTGGCTTAGCCTTGCTTTGCCCCCTGCTTCTAAGTGGAGGGCTTGAAAGGGAGCTGATGTGAAATGTCAGTGGCTCATGGTGCTCAGCAGCTGCTTGTCAGACTTGATTTGGGAAGTGGTCAGGAATCCCACTTGTGTTATGTGGGACTGGGATGGTGTGAGCCTTTGTGAGAAGGTCAGTGGGGCACTTGGATGTGTGCACCTGCTGCTACATAATGGGCACTGACCTTCACCTGCTCTAGTGGGAGGTGTCCCTGGGCAGGGGGGTTGGAACTTGATGATCTTCAAGGTCCCTTCCAGCTCTAGCCACTCTGTGGTTCTATGGTATAAGACCCAACTGAAACCCCCCACGCAAGTCTCTGTTGTGGCGAAGGGTTTATATAAGTCCCATTGTGTGGAAGGAAACCAGAGAACTGAAGGGATGCACGTTGGGTTCATAACAGTCCATTTAAAAGCAAGGAACTGCAAAAGAGTACAAACTCAGAAGCAATCCTGGGGCTTTAATGGGGACAGGTGTGCAGGGAGACACCGAGTGCGATCAATATCTGTCAGCAGAACTGGCTCGTCACGTAGCTGTCAGGAGTCAAACAGCTGAGGACTGAAGTTAGTGTCATGCAGAAGAAAACCCTTGTAAGGCTATATAGACTCTGGGCTTTCCTGATGGAGCAGAATGAATTGGGACAGAGATGTATTTATATCACTTGATATTTTATTTAGTGCACATACATATTTCAGCAAAACCCTGATTAGCTCCACTGTGTGCTCTGTAAATGGTGCCTGCGAGCAGCACTCTTGCCAGTCCCTGTGCTGCTTGTTTAGCAAAAGAGGGCAGTTGCTGTCTTTAGCCTTCAGGGCAAACTCTGTCTTCCCTTTCTACCTCTCTACTAATTCACTTCTCTTCCCGTTTGGCGCAGAGGTGTGCCGCTAACCAGGGATCCACACCTAAGCTCAGCACGGGGCCTAGACCTGTCGTCTGCCGGGCAGTTTCTCTTCGCTCACCTTTCCCCCTGCAGCCCAGTAAAATGGCAGGGAACTGCCTGCTCCTCTTCTCCATTAGAATAGCAAAAAGAAACAACCGTCCTTGTACTGTTCCCTTATTCCCTGGAGCAGGTAGGAATTCTCTGTTCTCTTCTCCCAGTGCAGACTTCTTTTGCTTTCCCTCTGCCCACCTAATTAAACAGCACTTATTACACCTACAGGATTTTCTTAAAGGAGATCCAGAATTTACTTGCTGTGTAAGTTTTGCTATTCTCTTTTCATCAAAACTGCATCAGTTTCAATACTTAACGCTAAGAGAATCGTATTGCCAGGCAGCGGTGAGGGATTTGGATGACTGGAATGCTTGTGGTTGTTAAGGGTGAGGTGTCATTGTCACCTATAAAAGACGGTCACACCATCACTGTGACTTCCCACAGATGAATGAAGAGCCCTGCAGTACTAGCTGTGCTTTTGGGGGTTAAATCCATGCACGTCTCAGCTTGCAATTACCTTTGATAAGTAGCTCCTCGCTGTAAGCAGAGTTTAGTTTAAAAAAAAACCCAACAAAACACAACCAAACCAACCCCCAAATCCTTAATGAATGGTAAACTTTCCTCTTACCTTTCTGCATTATGTGAAAGCCTCGAGTGGTTTGAGGAAGAGTGGTGGTGTCTGTCACTAAGTACATGGAGCTTATCAAACCCAAATGCCAGCAGAGATCTCCCGTCTCTTGTTTGCAGACTTGGTTTTCAGAGTAAGGCTCTGCAATAACAATGTTTGATTTATCTTTAGTGAGCTGGAAACATGCTCAGAGACTTTAAGTGAAGGGAAGCTGGAGCTGAAGTGCTGTGTGGACTGTTTTCAACCTGTAAATGTAGCCATACCCTTTTTTTTTCTTTAAATAAATTCAAGTGCTCCACAGTCTTCTGCTGGTGGGTTTTGTTGAAGGATGAAGCTGCCTGTTGTAGAAGAAAATTAGTTCATTTTACCTCAAACCAGGACACATGATCAGCAGCTTCTCCAGAACTTTAAAGTGAGCCTAAGGTCATGCTGAAGCTCCAACAAGTACCATGTCTGAGGGGCATTTCTGGCTCTGGTTTGGAGCATTCCTTCCCTCTGTGAGCAGATGGAGCAGCTCAGTGCATGGTCTGGCAACTACAGCCCAGACACTCAGGGGGCTAACTCTGCTCTGTTAACTCTTTGGCAGTAAGATTGCATGGAGGAAGAAGTTTTTCATAGATTTATTCTGCATTTATTTTCCAAACAGTTCACCCTTGGTACCTCTTACTGGGCCTGGCCTGCTCCTTTACTGGGGCGTCTTCCTTCCAGCCAGCACAAAGACCGGAGCAGCTCTGTGGATGACATCCAAAGAGCTAAACAAAGCTGCCAGACCTGCCCTGCCTGAGGTGTCACCCTCGGTGGCTGGTGTGCCATCTGGGAATGGGATATCCCTGTGTTTGGTTGTTGGGTTTTTTTTTTTTTTTTGCATTTATGGGAATCCAGTAGCTCAGTTTCATCTTACGTGGCTGTTTTTTTCTTTTTTTATACTATTCTTTTTCTGCTGGGCTAATTCAATCTAGAAAAGTACCTCCTTTCGGTTCCTAGTGATCATGACTTCATGTGCAGAAAGTCGTGCTGTGGAGTCGACTTTGTCTGGGGCTGGATACCCTGCCCCAGAGGTATATACCCTGGATACCCTGGCTCTGGGGTTCTGCTAAAAAGAAGGATTTTTTCAGGTCTCCTCTGTCTCGGTGGCAATGACACCACTCTCTGCATCTCCCTGTAAACATGAAGAAGTTCCACTTGCTGCGGAGAGCTGTGGACTGTGGCTGTTAGCAACAAATCCGAGGGGTAATCAAAACTATAAAAACTTGTTGAAATACAACTGTTCTATGTTAATAACCAGTACTGTTGTACATCAGGAGGCGTTGGTGCAGAGTCTGTTAAGTGAGAGATGCGAAGTCAAGACATCTTGTGAATAACAGGATAACTCTTATTTTCTCTCCGTTTCCACTGCTGCTTGCTCAGGACTGGAAGGAAGGGAATGGGCGATATGCAGATAGTCGCATTAACTGCGGATAATAAAGACCCAAAGTGCCTGGCACACATGTAAGTTACCAGAAGCAGATGGTAAAAAGATAAAAAAGCACCGGAGTTGGCAGCATACCTAGAGTAAGCCCAGTCTCTTCAAAACAGGGAAAGAGAAAGAAAAATAATCACCGTGTACCACTTCGAAGTGACCACAGGGAATCCCTTTGTTTGCTGGAAGGCTTCCCAAAGCCAGTCCTTGGGAGACTGGCATGTAAATTAACGCTACTGGGAATGCACTCCAGCCCAGTGTCTTCTGGTATAAAGGGAGCTCCTCTCTGGAGGATGTACTATCAGCACCAGTGTAGGGAGGGTTCCTGCCTCATTGATTTCCTTTATGGAAGAGTGCAGTGAAAAAGATTATCCCTTATGATTTCAGAGGGAATAGCAAGACTGCAATTAAATGTGTAGTTATTAGCATTAAACACCAAGGCAATCATGTCAAAATCGATCTGAATAAGAACCCACCAGGAGTGTGAAAAGCGAGAAAGAAATTGTTTCTATATTCTTAATTCTGGCTGTTGGGTTTGGTCGTCTCCTCTGCTGCTGTGTTGACAAACTATGCATGTTGAAAAGACAGTAGTATCCCCATGATGACGCCCAAGCTGACGGCAATCTCCTCCTGGAAAACTCAATGGACTCAGTAGGCTCTCCTCCAAGATTTAGTTTTTTAAGGAATTATGGCAGAAAGTTAAACACATGTTTTTATAGGACTTGGAGAAGTGCTGTTCTACCACGACCTTCCTGTTTGATCGCGTGGAGTGTCTTCAACCCAGTTGTTCTTACAAAGGTCCCTTGCTCCTTGCCCAGCCCAGTGGAGATGTGGTCATTGTACCTTGGACCCTCGTTGCTAAAATGGGTCACCAATGTCCCTGTGTGCTTGTGAGGCTCAGTACATCCAAGACCACGAGCTGGATAGCAGCTAAGGTCATGAAGCCCGTGTCAATAACATCAGGAAAATGAGGTCTAGTAACAAAATACAATGGCCTGTGAGAAGTGCTTTCTGAAGGATGATATGTGATATATATGGCACTGAGATACGTGGCCCCGTTAGGTGCATTTAGAAAAATCCCATGGTAAAGTCTCGGGGAACCTGTCGGACTTTAAAGAACGAGGCCAGCAAGAGTCTTTTTGTAGAAGTGATGACTGGATCCGAGTGTGGGTCTCTATGGGTATTTTGTTGTGGTGAAATCTTAACTCATCTAATTCTGAAGGTTCTCTAGGTGAAATCAAGGTACCTGCTGGCAGGTGAATGCATACAGAGCCACCCTACATCTCCTGCCTGGGCTACTCCTGTGAGTGATGCAAAATCTTTAAGGTGTGGATGATGTATCCTGTTGTGTTCAAGGTTCAAGTGATGATGGATTTCAGGTTGGGAACAAATGTTGATGTTCCCATTACCCGGTGCTGATGGAGCTTAGGTCTCCCCTGTAGCGTGGCAATTTCCTAGGTCTGTCAGGGCCCTCCTTGTTTAACAACGCCCTCTCAGGGACCAGAGATACTTGCAGCGACCTGTCCTTTTCTCCTTTTCCCTTGAAGCTGGGAAGGAGAGCAGGTCCTTGGAGTTAAAAATAATCAGGAAGGCCTGCTTTGCCTCTTGCTGAGCAATAAAGTATCTTTTTCAGGCTCCTTTGCACACCCTCTCATGCTTTTTACTGCATCCCCTGTACAAGGAGATTATTAGGACTCCATTTCGAAGTCAATAGCAAACTATGAGCTATTGACAACCTGGAACTATTCCTGGTTAGAAAAAGCAGTCAATTTCTCCCACAATCTTTCCCCTATCCCTTTTCCTATCCCAAGGACTGCTTTAGCTAATGTAGAGCAGAGAGTGATGAGTTTCTGCCAGTATTGGTGGAAGGGGAAGGAAAACAGAAGAGCTTGGATGAGAGCGTCACTAGTGGTTTTACTCCAGCAGTGGCAACGAAGGACAGGAGTGCAAGTGTTTCTGTAAGGGGCAAAGCTTACCCTCCCGAGGTCCAGCTAGAGAGCTGCTGGTGATTCAGGTATAGCACGCTACACTTATCTTACTCTTTTAACATTTCTTTCCAAAGTCCAAAGGCTTTTATCCCTCTGTGTCATGGTTTAACCCCAGCCGGTGACTATATTGGTACAGCCTCTCGCTCACCCTTTCTTCCCCCCTCAGAAGGGGCTCCCCGCCCTGAGGGGAGGGAAAGGGAGTAAACTCCACCTTGTGGGTTGAGGTAAGATAGTTTAATAGAACAATAATGGAAAAGGAACATAATAATAAAAGACTATTCAAGACGTAAGTCACTCCCCACTCAGTGAATTAGCTGCCCAGGCCGACCTGAGCAGGGATTGTGTGCTCCCTGCCCTGGCCAACTCCCGTTTATGTACAAGCATGATGGCTATGGTATGGAATGTTCCTGTGGTCATTCAATTGTTCTGTCTACGCTCCTTCTCGGGTTTTGTGGGAAGCTACCAAAAGTCCTTGACTAGTATAAACATCACTTAGCAACAGCTGAAACCATATGGATTATTGTCATGTCTTTCATACCAAATCTGAAAACATATCAGCCAGTAGAAAGAAAATTAAGTTGTTCAGCTGAAGCCAGGACACTGTTCTAACTGGAGGGGAGATACCTCTTCATGCAGAAGTCTGAGAGTCACTACAGGTCTCATAAGCTACGAAAAAGCAGAAATACTAGTGGCCCTCAACTACGGATTGGTCTGAGTTTGAATTCCAGATCTGCTCGTACTGCTTTTCCTAGATGCTTCCTTCTGTTTGCTCTGCCTGATCTGTTGAGATGGTTGGTAACACGCTGATCCAAAATAACTGAAGTGTAATTATTGGTTCTCAGCAGAATGGAGTCTTGTATTCAGAGAAAACTTGGAGATGCTGCTGTAAACGCTCTACCCTTATTATATCCTAGTGTGACACGTTAAGACAAATAAATTACTGTGCAGTCTGCTGTGCCTTTGTGTGACTCTCAAGTAGTGCCACACTCCCGTTGCATACTCTGAAAATATCTTGTTTTCTGAAAATACCTTGTTTCCTTAAAATGCGGGTCTGCGTTTTGTTGAACTTCTCTTTTCCACTTCTATAAAATGCTGTTCCTTTTAAAATAATCAGGGTAGAAATCTATTTAGATTTCACAAGTTTTTAAATGTGTTCTCATGAAATTTTGTTTTGCTTTAGTTTTCTGCTGGAAAGCAGAAATTGAAAAAGTTGAGTTGTCTCTAAGTAATTTTTTTTTTTTTTTTTTTTGGTTCTGTTAGCTAAAAGGGAAACTTGCTAGCTGGAACCTAACAACCTTCTCATTCTGGCACTAGACTGAAGAAAAGATAGAGCTCAGAGCCTGATCATCAACAGAGGTGATGGAGGCTCATTTATATAAATATATATTTATGTATATAATGCAGCTCCAAAAACCCGACTATTCCTTCATCCATTGAAATGACCACTGAGGCACACAGGAAAGCCTCCCAGGAGAGAAAGAGCACTTACTGGTGCATACAGCATCTATAATGCACTTCCAATTAGAAGAGGATAAGTATCCTTGTTGTTTACCTTGAAACAAGGCTGCCAAGGAAACTGGTTCAGAAATGGTGTGTTTTGTCAGTGGAACAGCACTTTAGCACCCGGGCTGTTCTGGCAGGGACCGTATAGCATGACTTCTGAGACAGCGTCACAGTGGGAGCAACTCCAGTGTTCCCATAAAGGTGCTTGTGGGAGGCACTCCCCTGCTCCCCCCAGGGCAGGCTGTCCGGGTCAGCTGCCAGGGGAGGGGGTGGATGAGAGTGCTTAACGGCCTGGTGAGGTCCCTGGCAGTGACTGAAATGCATGGAGACAGCAGAAGGAAAAATCAATTTGTAAACATATTCAGTATTAATTATTTAGCATCTAGGGCTAGGTGTGCATTGGGTCCCTTACAGACCCCTGGCAGTCGCTCCCTGGATGGCCTGAAGATGAAGGATACAGTACAGCTCAAAGCATTTCCAGGTTATCTGGATGGATGAGCCAGGCTCCTTCCCATGTCTGGGCTCCGTCTGCAGCAGTGAATGCACAGGAAGAGACAGAAGAGGGAATGCATTATTTTCCCTGGTTGTTGTTTGGAGGTTTTGTCACTTTGGTATTTTGGGGTTTTTTGGGGGTGTGGTTTTTTGGTTTTGTGGTTTGTTTTTTTTTTTTTAAGATATCGACATGAAATGCTTTGGCCCAAGTTCCAGTGGTAGGTTCCATTAGATGTTCCTTTTGGAAATGCCTATGATGTTCCCTTAGTAGCTCCTTGCTTGCTGTTGGTACATCCATATCTGCATCACGTAGCAACTAGAGCTGAGGCACAATGACCTTGTAGTTGCTTTTCCAAGCAGTGCATAAATTCATTAAATAAACCAGATAGCAGGCATGTTGTGATTTGAGTCTTATTTCTTTGTAAAATATCCAGACAAATCCTGTGCACTTAACATAGCCCCAAGCAGTACTTTGTAACAGCACCCTCTGCTCAGAAGGCTCACAACTGAAGCACGATACGTTTTTATCCGTTTTGAATTGGCCGTGTTTGGGCATGGCTCTGAGGAGAATGTCCCAAGTTTTGATGTCCCTGTATTATTAGGGTTTGCAGGCACCTCCTAGATGTTTTCCTCCCCCCACGTTTAGTCTGCAAGAGCCACAGAGTGGTTTCTTAGAGACCTGCACGTGCTTGAGCTTAGGAAGGCTGAAACCAAGGTTAACGATTTGTCTGAAAAACCTTCTTTGCTTTCTGCAGAAACAGGCTTACAAATAGTAAAAAAAAAACTCCACCAGGCTTGACTAGTTCAAATTTGACAAGTTCCAAATGTCATTTGGAAGCTGATAGGACTTGGTTTCTGTCTTTACACTTGTTTTCACTAGAGAAAGACTGTATTTTACTGGTCCAGCAATAGCACAGTCACATTTTGCTTCAGTTTAGTCCTTCTTCTACTCTGGACAAAGCCTAAACCACTAGAGGTCAGGGGAGGAATGGACAGAGAAACCTCCTGAAAAATGGTAGTGAGGAGAGAATTTGACAGGGAAGGTGTTTTTCCATACTGGTATCACCTCAGTGAGTTTTGGGAGCGTTGATTTTTGAGATGATCCCCTGCGGAAAGCACAGAAGTGTTACTGGCACTTGATATCTTTATTCTGTCCCTGGCTTTGCTACAGACTTCCAGTGAGACCTTTAGCAAGTCACCTAATTGCTGTGTGCTGCAGCCCCCATCTGTCTGCGGGGATTTCTCCTGCATGTTGCATTTTGTTAATTCACGTGAAGCACCAGGTGCCAGTGATTGTTTCTCACCACGTGTGGGAGAGGTTGTATGGAGGAGAGAGAGAAGAATGGAGCCCCACCATCCACTGAGGCTGACTGAAATGCAGATAACTCACCACTCCTTTTATCTTTGAGGATTTCCTTCACCTAGAGATATTTGCCAACTAACCTGGCCTGAGGTTCACCTGCAGGGTGAGGGCTCTCTGACAGAGATGAAAGGCATTTACCAGATGCTCTCTTCTAATTTTTAATTTTTTTTTCTATTTTTGCTTTTCATCTGGAGCATGTTGGTTACGTGCAGAGAAGTCGGTCTGTGCTTGCCAGATTAGCTCCCGTGGGCAGAAGACAGGGGAACTTGGTCCTCATGTGGCCGTGCCCATAAGTGAGCTGAAGGTAGGGGATGGCCATCCACCAGGAGAGGGAGCTGCCTGCCCTCTGGAGGAGACGCTGGTGTGGCGACACAGGACCTGGGCAATGCCCTGTCCCACCCCTCCCTGTAGAAGGACAGTTTGTCACCTACACTTGCTTCTTCATAGATTGGAGAGAGGCCGAGGGGGAAGGAAGGCAGGGAATAAGAAAATATCTTTTCCTGGCCTTTTTCAAGGCAGAGATGTTGTCCTTGGAGCCAAATGTGAGGCTCAGACGCAGTGACTGCCCACCTGCTGGCTGGGATGCTCGCAGCAAAGCCACTGGGTACAGGACACTGCAGGGTCTCAGCTTTGGGAGCCCTGTCCACATGGCAGAGGAATGCCAGCGTCCACCAGGATATGCATTTCAATTGCTATGACTGAGCTGCTGTAACAACAAACACTCTTCACTGTAGGAATATTTTCAAATTGCTTTGAGCATCCACACCCCACACACCCCCACACCCCCCGTCTTTTATTTCTTCTGTCACTTTTCACAAGAAATTGTGACTAATCCTTACTTATGTTGTGGGTTGAGCGCAGCCACACAGGGCACCCTATGGTTACATTCCCGAGGAAGGCAGGTTCCGCACCCACTGTGGACCTCCTGGGCTGAGCACGCTGCGTCACGGACAGGACACGTGCCCTCGCTGCCTCTTAGGGGCTGCAAAATGAAAGATGAGGAAGTATCAGAGGGGATTTTAAGGTGAGTCGTGTGTGGTGAGGATTTGGGATTTCTAATGCATCCGGTTGCTCACACTATTCTGCAAGAAACAGAGTATTTCCTTGTTCCCACAAGGTTGTTTGATTACAGTTCTCAAAGCTAACTTCCCCCCCTTCCTCCTGCTTCATGGTAATAGGATTGTGACCTGTCCCCTGGGGGTGGAGGAAAATACTTCACATATTTTTCCTCATCAGTGCAGCTTTGCTGTAACTCCCAGATTTACAGCCCCTGGCAGCGACAGGCCCCTTCCAAACTGCCTGAGGGAGCGCTCCTGAATAGTGGTGCTGTCCCTAAATAAGGGTTCTTCACCCAACGTGCCTGAATCAATCAACACACTGAGCTGAAATACTTGGTTTTATTTCAGTTCTGCAGAACTGGGTGCTGGGCATTTAACACTATGAGTTTCATGGAGTCATAGAGTGGGTAGAATTGGAAGGGACCTTAGAGCTCATCTCGTTCCACTCCCCTGCCACGGACAGGAACACCTCCCACCACACCAGGTTGCTCAAAGCCCCATCCAGCCTGGCCTTGAGCCCCTCCAGGGATGGGGCAGCCACAGCTTTCCTGGGCTTCCAATTGCCCGGTATTTCTAAAGATAAAATACAGCCGATTTGTTAATGATGATTCCTTCACCACCCCTAACTGCACACATGCATCTAAGCTCATGTTAGAAACATTTAGGGAGGTTACCTGATTGGCATGCTCACAGAGGTATGCATTTTAGCGTTATAATTACTGAAGGTTAGTTTGGGTTATACTCTTGGCTCCACTTTGGTGCAGAAGTTCTATGTTTTGGTATATTATGTCTAAAAGACGCATTATTTTGTTTCCATCCTGCTCAAGATTAGGTACGTTCCCAGGTGCTTCAACCGTGTCCCAACCAAAACTTCTTGAATAATTTGGTTCTTTCCACATCACTGTTTTCTGGGTTGCTCTGGAAGGGAAGGACCCTGGGGGTTGTAGCACCGATGGTGAGCACATTTGTGCTGTGTGCAGGGACTGCTGCTCAGAGGAGCATTAGGCACGTGTGAATGATTGCACCTACAGCTTCAGTGATAGCGCTGCTCCTTCCCCATCTGCTCCGAGGCAGATCTAGGAAAGCTGCCAGGAAAACATAGGAGTAAATAACGTTTCTGTTGCACCTGCCATGGGAGACTTGCAAAGTGGTTTGTGAGCTATGCTGAAGTCCCGCCACCACCAGGAAAAAGGGAGCACGTTCTTGTGCTTTCTGGTAACGTGCACACTGGGAGGTGTGAGGAGAAGACTTAACCCTGGGCAGCATGGACCTGGTGGAGTCTACCTCTCTTTCCAGCATGAACGCAGTTACGGGAGGAGCACAGAAAATTAGATGCCTGCCTCAACACAGCAATTTCAAGAAACTGGAGGTGCTACCAGATTGCTCAGTGAGGTAAAAACCCCACAGTGACAGAAGTGTTCGTGCTCCTGGGCTTGTTACACCACATTGGGCAGGATACTAACTCTTCCCTCAGTGACATGGTGGGGACACTTCTCCATTAGGACCCCAGAGTAATTAACCCCTGTAATGGTTAATTTCCTGAGAGGCCACTCGCTTCATCCAAAACTGTGAGACTCTTCTGCGGTTGGAGCTAGATGATTTTGAAGGTCCCTTCCAACCCAAACCATTCTATGGTTCTCACGTTTCTTTTCTGTAGAAGGCCACAGGTTCTGTGCTTTATGCAAGCTCATGCTCAAGAAGTGGGCAACAGCCTGGGGAGAGCTGGTTTGGAGGGAATTCCCTCTGCCCCTGGGTACCGGCACCTTCTCTGGAGCCTGTCACTGAACTGGTTGGTGACTGGCTGCTGTATTTGACAGTCTCACGCTAGGTCTTCAGTGCAATGAGCTTTGGTTTCTCTTTGAGGCCTGGCTATTCTGTTTCTTTTGGCTTTTTTCATCTTCAGGCTTTTAGGATCCTTTCAATAAACAGGCTCAGAGCTGGTGGCGGATGTGTCTTCAGGCCTGACACATGATGGGTAGACACCTTCACCATGCAGAGCACCAGCTGGAGCTCTTTGTAACCGTTAATGACCAGAAGGGCAAGTCAGGCTGCTGAAGGGGTCCCTTCAAATCTAGGTGATGATTCTGGAAAAAGCTGTCCCCTAGCCTTGGGTTTCCTGCGTAAGGAAGTAAAGTGCTACTGGGATGGCTCCACAGCCATTATCACCTCCCCAGGGGACATCTGCCAAACTGGCTGGTGGTGACAGCTTTCCTGGTCGTTTGCCTTCTAGTTGCTCAGACGAACCAGAGCTCAGCAGAAAGTAAATCACTGCTCACTAGAATCTTATTCGGACTGTTTAGATGCTTGAGTACACATGTGTTGCTTCAACGATGATTACAGACATGGAGTTTCCCTTGGAAATGCTCGTGGATAAGCTGGAGACTGTCAGCACGAGGAAGCTGTGCAGCTATAACCTATAGATACTTGTCTTGGAGGGGACATTTCTAGTTGCTTGTGAGTGAGTGAGTGATCATTCTGTACATTTATCAGTGCAAAGGCTTGCACCCACTTGGCTAGTCTCGTTTTTCACCGTGTTTCCAGTAGAGTGGTACTACTTTCTTTTCGGGGAGAATTTACTTTGTGACATTGAATTGAGTAAGAAAGTGGCCTGTCCAGGGCCAACAATGGAGTCTGTCAGAACTGCATTTATTTATCCGGTGTAATTTTTCCCCAATGCTGTGCCAAAGCCGCACCTCCCTGGTGAGCCGGTTAGATGGAGCAGGGCACTCTCATGGCCTGGAGTCAGCTCAGGTTCTGCCTCCTATAGAACTAGTTTTTCTCACCCTCTCAGTGATAACTGACAAAAGCAAATCAGCTCCAACCTGCGTGATCCAAACAAGCTGTAAATCAACTCTACCTTGTTTGTATGGGAGGAGGATGTTTCCAAGTGGTAGGAAAAAAAGCTGCCCTTTAAGAAGTCAGTTACTTAACACTGTTGTTTTTATGGGGCACTTCTCTGTGGGCTGGGCGCGGAGGAGGACAAGGCTATTCCCATGGTGCTCTGATGTGAGAAAGCTCATTGGATTTCACCACCCGTTCCCTGGGGAGTCCAGTCCACCAACAATCAAGGAAAAAACTCAAATGCTAAAATTATTTATATGGAAGAGAAAACCCACAGCGCATTCATGTGGTATCAAGGGCCAGCTTCTTTGTGGTGATAAAAGTGCTGTGGCTTGAGTATTGTGAGGGACTTTGCAGTTCAACAAGTTGTGGTTTCTTCAGAGAGAAAGATCTGGCAGCTTTTCTTTCTTTATTTATTTTTTTTTTCCAGCAGGCCTTAGTTATTTCCAAGGCCTTGGGTTTGCTTCTATAAGCAAAAGCTGAATATTCGAGGGTATCACTGAGCCTATTTTTCATAATGGTAGAAAATATTTTGCAGCTCAACATTGATAACAAAATAAGCTTTCAGAGCTGTTCTCTGGCTGCAGCACAGTTTAACGCTCGTGCAAACAGAACTGATGCCAGGCTCCGTGCGATTTGTTTTTTCTAGCATAAATGGTTGACTTTGTGGTGTGATTTCAAACTGCTCAGTCTTCCTTGCAACCTTGAAATTGTGCAAATCACTTCGCTGAAACCCACCTGTAATATCCGGAAAATTCCAAGTATGACAACTGCTCCCCTTTCCGTCTTGTGCAAACGGCAAGTCAGGCTGTGAGGAACCAGGGTGGGACAGCAGGGGTAAAAGGTTCTGCAGGGTTGGTGCTAGGAGGCTTCTTGCTTTTCTAAGAATCGTATCTGCATAAAATCTTTGCAGTGTTATTAAAGAGAGACGTATTACTGGGAACTAGCATATGAAGACAAACCTCCCAGATAATAGACTGGAGAGCAAATGCTATTAAAAATAAGGTCAGATAGTCCTGGGTATAATATCTACTCGATTTTTCTCATCTAAATGGGCCTGAATCAACAGGAGATGATATGACTTCAAATAGGATTCTTGCAAGTGTTAAGGGTATGAAAAAGAAGTTGCTGTAAGCATTCTCCTGGCTTCGCTGATCATAAATTGATTCTTTTTAAATTAAAGGAAGGGATAAACAAAAGAAGGTTTGTAATTCAGATTTTCTGTTTCAAAGGGAAAACCGATGAGGGAAACCAACCTACTTGAATATGGAAAAGGTCTGGAATTTCTTTGTCAGCTGTTGTACAAATATTGCCAGGATTTCTTCTGAGCACAGAACTCTCTGCTCCAGCATTCTCAAAGAACTGGAATACAGCAGCAGAAAGGGTTTGAACAAGTCTGTCCTCTGAGAAGAGGGGACAAAACCAGGCAGCACTGAAATGGCACGGAATCAAAACGGAATCAAAATTATGTAACTCAGCAGGACAAAGTGTATTATTATGAGCCTGCAGATGAAGAAGGATTTCTGTTCTGTACAACATCTAGGCAAAATGGGTTGAGGGAGAAGAGTAGATGTAAGGGCCAAAGGACAGACCTGACCTGCTGCGGGGGAAAAATGCAACTGCAGTTCTAGTAATTGGGAAAGGGTAAGGGGGTATTAGTGCACTGTACGCAGCAGGGATGACACTTGCCTACCTGCAGTTTTGCACCACATTCTTAGCTCTGAAGCAACTGAAGAAAAAAGTCTTCCCATGAACTCATTTTATGAGAGAAGGAAAGAGTTTGCCCTATGAGGGTCAAAATTCTGTCTATAAATACACTGCTGGAATGAACAGCAGGAAGAGAAACGTGTTTAAACCAAAGGATAGCATCAGTCAAGGAGCAAAAGGGTGTGAATGAGCCAGGAATGAGCTTAGTCTGGAAACAAGATTAAAATTTATTATGGTCAGAACAGGGAGGCTTTAAAAGATCCTCTGAATCGGAGCTGTGGGGAGAAGAAACTTATTTTAGAAAATAAATCTGGAAGGCCTCTCCGTGCCCATGTTTTATACAGAGGATAAAGCAGATACAAATGAACTAGTTGATACTAAAAGTAACAGGTGGCATCAGGAGATAATATTATTTTCCTGTGTGGCTGGAAACTGAACTATTATTTCAGGGGCAGTGTTAAGGTGGAGCCTGTTATCTCCATCAGTGTTTATAAAATGCCACTCAGCTCTAGTTTGGAGATAACTGTGCAGTTTTCTGGAGAATACACACTTGCTACAACGCTTTCAGGTCTGCCTGTGAATCAATGTTGAATGTATGTGTTCTGAAAGAACATGTGCCTGCCTCTCCCTTTACATTCTCTTCCCCTCAGAGTAGAAAACACGTTTCCTGGTTCTACAACCAGGCTTTAATTCAATTAAAGGAACTGCTGGTGGCAGTTTGTGTGACTTATGAATGGCAGGAAAATGTGAGTTACGGTTGCATTCAACCATATCCTCCACTGCAAGGCATGGAGCTCACTTGCAAAGGTTTTATTTTTAATGTTCTCTTCAGTGATACTGGTGAATGTGTGGAATCCATAAGGCATAGGATACATCTGTGTGAATATCACTGTTTGAGTCCTTTAGGAAAAGATGCAGGCTGGAGAACTTGACAATATTCTTCCTGCTGAAGTGGTTTTTTTTCCAATATGCAGCCCAGCCTGCGTTATGGTGAAGATGTCTGCTGATGATCGCTCACTGCTCTTGTCAATTCAGCAAGAATTGATCTGTGGGAGGCTCCACTACCGCAGCTGTGTAAGGGATGTGGTGCTTGGAAGGACAGTAGGAGTCTGTGCTGTAGGTGTCCAGGCAGATAGCCCTGAGCAGCAGGAGCATGACAGAGTTCCCAGTGCTGCCCTTACAGGCATAGTGTTACCTTGTTCTTTTGCTTTGGCTTGTGCAGTTATTCAACGGAATGTAAGAAGAGCTGAACATTGGTCCTGTGCAAGCTGCTTTTCAGGATGAAGCTGGAGCAGGTCAGCTCCAGCAGCTCAAATGAGCAGTAGTTACACTGATGTATCTGTCTTAGAAGACTTAGCTGCTTAAAAAAAGCTACTTGGAAACATTAGTTCCAAGAAGTTTGTTGTATTCTTGAGAATCAGGCACTTAAGCCATGCCCTCTAGCTTTGATCTGACTTTGTAATTCTCTGTTACTTAGCAAAAGCTTATAAAACTTGCCCTCTTGCCAGATACCAGTTGTGGTTTGTTGCGTCTTCCAGCAAGGAGCACAGAAACAGACAAATGGCAAGAAGAGCTCTCATTCAGGCTGTTCAGGAGCACCTGTTGTCACTGGAGTTAAAGCCTCATTTTCATCCCCCTCTGCAGTTACTCTGAAGGAAAGAAGCAGTAGAACAAAGAGAAAAGCTTGCCCTAGATTTTATCCTTGTGTACATATATATGTACGTATGTATGTACATATAAGTTGAGCTTGACTGTATTTAAAAACAGATTATCAGGGCACTGGGACTTTTTATGGCTATTTAATCCATTAGGCTGTATGTTAAAGCTATAGACTTCTGAAAATTGTTTTCTGAGTAAACTACACAGTTTTTTTAAAAAATAAAGCAAAAACTACCAACCAACTAATTTTGACTTGAATAATTTTTGGTAAAGTAGAACTGCTATAATTGCTGGTGAATTGGTCCAGCTAATTATCCTTGTTATTACTAAACATGCATCTTGTTTGCATCTATGTAGGCCCATAATCAAGCTGGTAAGGGCTTTTTTTGCAGTTTTGCCTATGCATTTACACAAAAACCTGCACAAATCAGCCTTTGGCCCAGAAAAGCTTTGTTATAAAATACTATTTCCAGCCCCTTCATCTTTCTTGTAGCTTTTCCCCATGTGCTCTTCTCTTTATCAATGGCCTTCTTAAGTGGGAGTCAGTAAAACTGCACTTGCTGTGACCGATGTAGCAGTGATACTACCACAAGAAGGTGACATTGCTTGAGTCCTTCTGCAGGTTCCTGCAGTGTTCATGGCCCTTTTGCCTTCAGTGCTGTGTTGGGAACTCAGGTTTAATTGACTTTTCACAGCCAGCCTCGTCACCTTTCCAAAGCGATTGCTTTCCAGAGTAAAATCCTTTGTCCTGCCAGACCTATGGTCTGTGTTTCTAGACACTGAAACATATTCCACCTTGCCGAGCAATCCGTATCGTTTCAGCAGGAAGCTCTGCTGTCCTGAAGCACTAAATGCTGGAGCACTGGAGCACAGCTGTTGATTGCTTTTTTCCATGTCGCTAAAAAACCAATGTACTAAACCAGAGCTGAAGCTCCTGAGGGGTCCCTTCAGAAATGTGCTTAGTTATATATCTCCGTTTGCATTTTGTGACTTGTTATACAGGTTTATATACTTGTGAACCTGTTATACAGGATTAATGAATTTAATATATTACAATGTGTCTGACCTGTTGTGGATCCCAAATCAGCACATCCCATGGCACCAAGTTCGGTGGTGTGTAAAAGTCCATTATAGCAGTATTGCTGCCTGTCAGCAGGCAAGCAAACTTTGATCCCATTAAAATAAAAATGAACTTTGTTTAGCAAGTTTTACCTTTTTAATAAACACTTATTCATTGGTACTGATTACATGATCCTCCTGTTTATTAATCAAGTCCCACATCAACCCTTAGATTATTTTGCTCGGGACTGATACGATTTATAATCATATAGACCAGGCTGGCAGGTCTATATGACTGTAAAATACTGGCACAAGATGAGCATCCTTCCAGGCTCCTGGAAGTTCTCTCTGTTAGTGTTTATCAGCGTGTCTCATGTCAGCAGAGCAGAGCACCCTCCTCCTGCTCTTCTATCAATCTCTGAAGTTCTGACTTAGAAGTGTCTAAGCCTTAGTCTGTGGCAGTCTGTTTTTGACAGCTCTGCTCCTCTATCTAATGATGAAGTAGTGTCATGTCAACACTGCTTATGTTAAAACAGACTCAAAATTGAAAATATTGCTTACAGAATATCATGTTCTTTTGCTCCGTTATCAATTTGTTTTATTTCTAGATTGCAATTTATCAACATTTGTCCTTTTTGCAGTTAACAGTATGCGTTTTATAGCCTCTGTCTCAGTAAATGAGTGGCTGAATAGATCACTATCATTGTGTAACTTTTCTCTTGAGTAATTGGATGCATGATTGTTTCAGCTTTGTGAAACGGGCCCTGTTAAAACACTGAGTGCTAAACGCTGAACACCAGTCAAGTGATTACTCACTGGCTGTATTCTGTTTGCATACAAGAGAGAAGCGCACCTACAGGAAACACACCTGACAGTTAATTAAGCAATCAGTTTACTTTCCCTTTGAAAATGAAGCCCAATTTAAAACTTCTCTGATTGGGATACAAAATTGTTTGAACTAAGAAATAGTAGTTGATAATAGTTTATTTATGGAGTTGCAGTTAATTTTTTAACTGGATGAACACGTCTCTCTACTCTGCATCTGTCTCACTGAATTTTTCCTCTCCCTTGGCTCTCTATCCCTTAGAATCACATAATCATATGGGGTTGGAGGGACCTCTGGAAATCATCTAGAAGATATGTTCAACTCCACGTTTACCCTACTCCGTGCTACTTTATCCAGGCAGTGGATTGAGAACTTCCTCTTTCCTCTTAAAACATGAATAATTTTAAATATTCTCCTTCAAATTGCTCTTAAATTTTCTGATCTAGACTAAATTCAACCTGTGATCCCTTCAGAAACGCTTGCTAGCAACTGTAACTACCTGCACCTTGGGTTGAAACTTGGCTCTCTTTGGAGCAGTGTTTTGGCCTTGAAGAATGACCTTGCCTTTTATTTTTTCTCTTAATGCTCATTGTATATCACAGCAAATTCTATACCAAGAGCTCTTTGACCAGTGCTCTCAATCTCTTTGCAAACTGGACAATTCACTAGTGAAGCAACCCCTGTCGTCTGTTCTGCTTTGGTTGATCAAGTGGACCAGTCACCAGTGTGGACTTCAGGGCTTGAGCCTGTTGAACCACTAAGAATAATAGCTGATTCCTTCCATTCCGTGTACGTGCTTATCAAATACTCTCCCGTATAATTGCAGGCAATCACTCAGTCCAAGGGTGTAATTGCTGTTAGTCTAGAAAACTGCATTCACAATACCCAATTGTAAACCAAATAGCTTCTCTGTAAATGCTGAAAAGGCATGAAAATCACTAAGTGTGAAATAAAATAAACCCCTTTTCCAAAAGCCCAGATTGGCCCTTCAGGCACTGAGGGGTACCTGGTTTTCTAACTGCAAATGCTTCAGACCCCATGGAATATCATCAATTCAAGGGACACCGATGTACTTACATAAATCACGTGAGGTTATGAGACTGGGATTGTAATTCTGGGGAGAGTGGATGCTCAGCCATGATTACAGTTGCTCGTATTAAGCTGGAATTTTCAAAGTTGCTCGAGGAAATTTGGTCTTGAAATGAGTTAAAGTCAACTTGACTGAGAAAACCATGCAGTTAAAAGCTGTACAGTTCCAGCCTGCTCCACTTTGGGTGACCTCCTCTTTCATCTGCCCTCATGTGGGCAAAACCCAACAGTGGAACCGTTCCTGTTAATGTTTTTTGTAAGGATCCCCTTCTCATGGCATAAACCCTTTCGTAAGATGCCAGGAAACTGTTTATAAATTGGTAACTGCTGGGTCTGTCTTTATTGTTTTGGCATTCCTCTGCTCCCACATGGACCTGGCAGGCCCTTCCTAAAATGCTGGGGTAGTGCAAGAATGCTATTTCTGTAGCTCTCCATTCCACGCTGGATTCTTAAATGCTAGTTAATCAGACCTCAAGTATTCAGCTGTTCTGAGAAGCGGGACGCAAATGTCAAATGTGCATGTTATCATCTGCAGAACCTGTCTCCTCTAGTGGGACGAGACAGTAGTTCAGGCTCAATGTTCTCCATCCAAACATGGGAGAAAACATGCCAAAAATGTGGCATACTAGTAATTGGAGTCCCCGCTGGGACCTGAGGTGAGACCACAAGCTCCGTTTAGTTGCAGCACTGAGCCGCCTCTGAGCATAACGAAGGTTGGTACTTTTGAGGAGGGATCACTCTATTCAACAGCCCTGAACATCAAGGGCCACTCACTGAGAAATGGCAAAGGATGGTGGTGGTCTTTGCCTGCTGTACCAGCTGTCTCCACACACTGGGATTCTGAGCAGTCTGGTAGACCTGTAGGTTTGGGCTTTGCATGGGTTTTTTCTTGCCGGGTGTGAGAAGAGTAGGACGTTTTGGGGTTGTTTGGAGGGATTTTGTTCTGCTTTGTTCCTTAGGTTTGGTTGGCATGAGATATTATATGCCAGGCGGGCTGGAGCACTGTACAAATGTAACTGAAAAATTCACAAACAAATATTCAGGCACTTGGGTAGAATTGTAGAGGAGGGTGAGAGCAGCTGCTCTTATTGTTGCAAAAGCTAAATGTTTTCATGGAAATACAGCTTCTTCTGTATCCAATTTGTTGTTTCAAGCACTACAGTGTGAGGGTCAGAAAAGATACAGGTCTTGGAATGCCAGCTTCTGTTCATCAGTTTCTTTCCTTTGATTCACTGCCTCTGCCTCCAGTGTGATTTTGTTGAATTCTAGAAATTAAAACACTGCTACGCTTTAAACATGGAGATTGTCTAATTTGCCTCCTAAGAGATTTAAAGACTTCTGTGCGTCTTGAGATGCTGTTCATATCTTGACATTGTGCTGAAGGAGACACGGTCTGGCCGTGCTGCTCTGTGCATACAGTCCCCATCACAAACAGGTTTCAGCACACCAGTGCCCAAAGCTCTCCTCGGTCACACATGTCCTACAGGAGCGTGAAGGGAACAGGAGATGGCCAAGGGGTTATTCATATCACTGAGCATTGAATACTCATTTAAAATAGCTAAATTAAGAAGCTGGTCTCTCTAGGTAGTTTAAGGAGCCTGTTTTAGAGAGTGACTGCTGGAAAACATGGAAGTGTATGAGAGAGTTGGGGGTGTTCAACCTGGAGAAGGTTCTAGGGAGACCTTAGAGCCCCTTCTAATCCCTAAAGGGGCTCCAGGAAAGCTGGGGAGGGACTCTTGATCAGGGAGTGGAGTGATAGGACAAGGGGTAATGGTTTTAAACTGAAAGAGGGGAGATATAGATACGGTGTCAGGAGAAAGCTCTTTCCTGTGAGGGTGGTGAGGCACTGGCCCCAGTTGCCCAGAGAAGCTGTGGCTGCCCCATCCCTGGAAGCGTTCAAGGCCAGGCTGGATGGGGCTTGGAGCAACCTGGTGTGGTGGGAGGTGTCCCTGACCAGGGCAGGGTATTGGAATTGGATGGTCTTTGAGATCCCTTCCAACTCTTACCATTCTGTGATTCTTTATGCTAATTGGTATCCCCTTTCTCTGGTTTGGAAGACCTGCTTGATGCTTAGAAAGTCTCCCTGGTACAGCATCTCACACAAGAAGCCTCTAAGGTGGATAAGCTTGTAAGTGCTGCTGTGCAATATCAATCGTCAGTAACAGGTTAATTCAGCTAAGAAATTTCTAAAGAAAGAAGCCGGGAGATACAGCGGGCACAACAGGGAATGTCGGTGTGTAACTACAGGGCTGTTATTCTAGTTCTTGCAGAGCTGCAATCTCTTTAAAGTCCAAGAATTGGTAGATCTGGAGAGAGTCCTGCTGTTGTCCTACGATTTGCTCTTGCAGCCTTGATGACGACCTGAGGATATGACCTTTCATAAAATAAGGTCAAGTTAAGGCTTCTCTCCAGATAACCTAAAATCTGGGGTTTGTGATCCTTCGTGTTCTGTGTAGCTCTGTTTTTAAGTGAGATACTCTGTGTGTGTCCTCCTCTATGTTTGAGTCCTGATTTTGAACCATCTTGAACATGGGAAAAGGACAGAAGTAATTCGAGTCATAATTATTTACAGTCTAATGTATTAGACAGCTGTAGGCAGTTACTTTTGCTGGTGATAGTGGTGGCTAAACTGGGGTAGGTTTCAGCAGAGCATTACTTCAGGGAGACTCCAGTCCTTTGATAGTTATGTATTAGACATTATTGTAACTTTGAAGTACAAAAAATTATTTTTCCATTATTTTTATTAACCAAAGAGGATTCTAAGTGAGCTGGGCAAGAGACGGAAAGGCATTTATTTTCTTCTAATTTTCATTATTTCCAAAACAGCAATGTGATGTCCTCCTGATGGTCTAGTGTCCTAGGCTGAGCAACTGCTTAGATTAGGGAAGGTCTAACCTGGTTGTCAACAGGACTCAGGTCTGCGTTTTGCCTTCCATGGGTGGTCTAACCCACCATTCCCCCTGCAAACAGCCCCCTCCTCCCTTTCCCTCACAGCAGGAGCTGGCAAGGGGGTTGGAGGTGACAGCAAAGGCAGTTTCCTGGTCCCTAGCACCAGAGGATGAGCCATTGCCCCTTGGGGATAAGGTGGCAGGTTGATCATAAACTTCCAGTAGGCCAGGTCAGGCCCATGGACCAGCTACTGGACTACATCACCGTAGTTAATATTGGTGCATCGGCAAACAGGGATATGTTTCCACAAAGATAAATTATAGCTGTTGTCAAACAGAAGTGCTTTTGCTCATATTGGCCACCTCTAGAACCCTGGAGATGAGGAAAATCAATAAGTACAGACAAGGCTAAAATAAAATAAACATTTTCAAGCTTTTAAGATACTAACAAAAGAGTGAAAGGAAGAAAATAATCCCTGGAGGGATAAAGCTGTGGATAAGCCGTGTTGACTGCTCTGGGAGACAGCAGGGCTGCTAATGAGCAAATCTGTTGAATGTTGAACGCTCGGCAAAATGCCTGTAAGTACCTTTGGGCAGAGTGTGGTATTAAGGACTTGTGCATGGTTTCATTTGGTCTCATCTGGGCTTGAGGCAAGACAAGACAGTGATGGGGTATGGGCTGAGTTGCTTATAGAGACATGGCCAAGGCTACGCTACTTCTGCTGCTGATTCTCTTAGCCCCGACTAATAGCTGGAATCTACTCAAACTGGCCAGGGCTCATTTTGGAGCAGAGATGACATGCACAATCAGGAAGAAGCAGAAGGATGACTAAGCTAAGATCAGGCCTGCTTTCAGTTTCATCTACACACCTCTTGACGGTGTTCCCAGTGTGAGGGAGCTTTCTAGCTTTTAGACAGACCAAGAGTATCACCAGCTTCTGGAAAGATGCTGTCCATCTTTATCACCAGGGCTATGGGAACATTGTTGGTTTGCAATCACCATTTCAAGGTTGGATTGGTGTAACGGGCTTTCCTAGAGCCTGTGCTCAGGTCAATCTAGTGACCTGAAGTGGGTGCAAATAATGTTGTGTGCTTGGTAAGCAGAGTAAGAACTCAGGGAATTTGAATTTAATCCATCTAGCCTGACCTCCACCATATCACAGCCAGTTCTCTCTGCATGGAGGGCAGTAGCTCATTTTGAGTTCAAGAATGCACTTTCTAGAAAGGGAAACACCCTGGATCCAAGGACTTAAAGGGACAGAGAATACACCCCTTCTTTAGCATGGTCTTCTGGAGGTTAATCACTCCAGAACAAATCGTGCTTTACCAGGTGAGTTAGATCAGATGATCTCTAGAGGTCCCTTCCAACTCTGACAATTCCGTGATTCCATGAAATGTGAACCAGATGATTCATTAGGGTTTTTCTAACTCCAGCTCTCGGCCATTGTTCTGGTTCTTGCTATGCCTTTTCCCATTTGATTAGAGCTCTAAGATCTGGCATTTTTCTTCCCACGATAAAACTTGCACACTGTAATCAAATTGCCTCTCAACAACCTGCAACAGTAAAGCCCAGCAGTATCTCTAAGCTAGAATCTACTCCGTTCCTCTGAAGAGGTAGTAACCAGTGATTTTAGCATTCAGTCACATGAATCATCCTGCCAGTAAAGCCAATTCCATCATGTTTTTTCCAGTTCTCTCTTATTTTCCGTTGCATAAATCTCGTGACATGGATGCACTGGCATCTGTGTGTCTGTGAGTTTCCATGTACAGTCGAAGGTGTTAGGGTTGGCTGTAAGACCCTGCATGTCTATGTCCACCCAGTGTCTCTTGTGCTGCTTCTGTAGATGTCTCCAAGCTGGAACTCCTCTCTGTCAGAAATAAAAAGGATGCTCTTGTAAACACCTTCACCTTGGGCGTTGCTTAATGTTCAATGGCCATAAGAAGCCTGCCCAAACTATGGAGTGTATATGTTGACCTTTTAAGTTGGTATTTGGCCTGGTTTCTCTTTTCTTGGGGATCTGTTGGATCAAGGCAATTTGGAGAAGCCATTGCCCAGCCATTTTAGGTAGCTATTTTTATGTGTCACGAGCTTCAGTGTCAGCTGTGGTTGTGCACTTGGTATTAGTTACAAATGAAAAGGAAGAAATGAAATTAAACTTGTTTCTTAAGAAAACTGAGCTTTTTTAGTTGCTTTCAGGGAAACCCTTTGATCCATGAAACTAAGTCCATAGGACTCTACTTTTTAAATCTTTTTAAATCTTGTTAACATCTTCTGAACAGTGTTTTCCATATGCAAAGCACAGGGGGCTGCCCAAGCAGTTAAAAAAGGACTGGAATAGGCTTTGGAGCAGACCATACACATTTGAGGGCTCCTGGATACTTTGGCTGGCCTCTGTGGAATGTCGTCAGCCTCTAGTTCAGCTGTTTAGTGCCTGCTAAGTCTAACTTAATGCACAAGTCTTGCCTCCACTGCTGTGTGGTCTTTGTGAAGCTATTTTACTCTTTCTTTCTTCTTTTTAATTTCTTTTCTGTTTCTTTTTCTATTTTTTTTTTCTTTTTTTTTTTTCTTTTCTGCCCCGTTGTCCTCCTTTCAGGCTATAGAATGTTTTGGGTCGGCACTGTCACTTGACCGCATTAGTGTACACCAGTAATGCTGGAAATTCTGAAACTAGTGGGAAAGTGAAGAAGCAGTTTTGTCAGTAGAACCTTTACCGTGTCAGTTGCATCTGAACTGCAGATGCTGCTGTGGAGTAAAAAATGATTCCCTAGTCTTAGACTCAAGCCAAACAGAATCTTATCCTGCGTTAATCCAGATGTGTTGTGTCTGTTACCGAAACTAGCTCTGGAATGCCCATGCCAAGGTATTCTTAATATAATAACATCACTTGCCACTATTTGGAAGTGTCATCAGAAACGGCGCATTGCTCAAACGGTGCTGAATCGCACAGTGACTTGCCAAAAAGTGCCCTTTTCTCCGGCCACATCCCAGGGGTTCTTCTTGCAGTAGCTCACCCCATTTACCGGCATAGCCCGGCTCTGGTGTCATCGGCGCGAGCTCCCTGGAAAGGGTGTGACAAAGCCAGGTATGCTGAGGGCACACAGAGAGCATTGTTCCCTGAGTAACTCTGGTTTCCCTGCAGGTAAGTGACAGGCGGTTTGGTTTAAATGCGTATCCCGGAGACAAGGGCTTTAATCATAATACAGTTTCGTAGGCGAGATCAGCAAACTGAGAGAAATGTGAAGATGTAACTTACCGCTCTGGGACCAGTACACGTTCACTCTCTTGCAGTCATTTTATTTCCCTGGTTTGAGTTAGCTTTTGTAGTTTTACTACGGGTACGACAGGCTCGAGCCACTCTGGTTGTGAACACTTTTCTCTTTGAAGACTCTTCCTTTTGAAGTAAAATTTCTCTTGGCTGTTCTTAGCTCACAGGTGGGACTCTACAGAGCACGGGACGATACTGTTTTCAGCAGGGGGAATTTGGGAGCAATTTGAAGGTGCACGTTGTTCCTGAAGAAAAACCGTCTGGGGCCCAGGAGGAAGCTGAGAGGCTGAGGTGGGTTCCGACCTGCCCTCACCTGGCCTCCCCACAGCTCCCTCCCCCAGCGACCGTGGGTGGGTCTGGGGCCTCAAAGTGCACCAAGAGGCTTTTTCTGTATGGGGTTGTTCTTAAAACTGGATCTGAGGGTGTGCCGGTGTGGCCCACATGGAGTTCATTGTTGGATACGGTGTTGATATCGGGATTGCCTCGTGCTCGTCCTGTTATTCCTTTTGGTAATTTTTTTGCCAGCCAACTACGCTATTCTGCCAATGAAGGTGTTCTACAGAATAATAAAGTGAGTCACAACAGCCCCCTGTAGCACCACGGGCCTGGGGCAGAGCTGGCGGGAGCTGCTTGGTGGAAAAGGCCCTGAGGGTGTTGGTCACAGCCAGCTGAATATGAGCCAGCAGCGTGCCCAGGTAGCCACCAGCATCCTGGCCTGTCAAGAACAGTGTGGCCAGCAGGACTGGGCAGTGATCGTCCCCCAGCACTGGCGAGGCCCCACCTTGAACACCGTGTCCCAATTTTGGGCCCTTTGTGACCAGAAAGACCAGCATTGAGGTGCTGGAGCAGGTCCAGAGAAGGGGAACTGAGCTGGTGAGGGGGCTGGAGCACAAGTCTTGTGAGGAGCCGCTGAGGGAGCTGGAGGCGGCTGAGGGGAGACTTCCCTCTCCACAGCTCCCTCAGAGTGTAGCTGGGGGGGGGTCACTTTCTTCTCTCAAGGAACAAGTGAGAGGACAAGAGGAAACGGCCTCAAGTTGTGCCAGGTGAGGTTTCTGATGGGTACTAGCTGAAATTTCTCCACAAGAAGGGTTGTCAAACATTGGCACAGGCTCCCCGAGGCAGCCGTGAAATCGCTGTCCCTGGAAGTATCTTAAAGAAGGGTAGCTGTGGTGCTGAGGGACCAGTTCGGTGGTGTTTTTGTTAGTGTTTATTAGGTTAATGGCCGGAGTGGCCGAGTACGTGCCTCTGTCACAAAGGCCGCCGAACACTGTCCGCGGCCGCAGGTCCCAGTCCAGCCCCTGAGGCGCGCCGCGAGGCGGACTGAGGAGACCCCGGGAGAGGCGTGGCGCGAGCGACTGCGCGCGGCCGGCGGGGCGCGGCGCGAGGGGGGGCGAGATTACGGGGGCNCCCGACCGCCCGGCCGCTCGCCACAAGGCGCCGAGCCTCGGCCGCGCCCGGGTGGCAGCCGCCGGTATCCTCAGCGTGGGCAACGTGCTCAACTACCTGGACCGGTACACGGTGGCAGGTGAGCGCAGTCCCCCGCCCCCTTCCCCCGGCGGCGGGGAGAGCCTCAGCTCGGGTCTGCGGGAGTAGCGGGGCTCCTCCGCCGGGGGCTCCGGTTGGCCGTGTCCGGGCCGGACTAAGTGGTAGGAGATGCGGTGCGGTCGCTGCGGCTGGTGCCCGGACCCCCCGGTATTGTCCTCTAGTTTGGATGTTAGGGGAAATAAAAGGAGGTGGTGACCTTTTGTTCGGCTGGGCTCGGTGGCGGAGGGGATGTTTTTGGGAGGGGGGCGGGTCGGAAAGGAGTGATGCCGGGCAAAGGCGGGGGTTGCTCTGTGTGGGCTGATGGGAGAAGCGTTATTGATCTTAATGAATAGTATAAAGGCTGCGGGTGACAGGTGCGGCGCTGCCGGAGAAACACCGTCTGGAAACGGGGCGGGGGGGTTAGAAGTGATTGCGTTCCTGCGGGTGTCCCCTCTGCCTGGTGCCCGGTGCCCCCTGCCCCGCAGGCCGGGCTGTCCTTCAGCCGCTGCCCAGAAGGGTCCCCGCTCGGCGGGTGACAGCGGGGCCGGGCGATGCGCAGGAGGAGT
>VZRU01013100.1:48549-135854 GCA_013398155.1 Pedionomus torquatus
CTGTTGTTTTTTTTTTTGTTGTGTGTACATTTTTTTTTTTTTTTTTTTTTTTTTTTTTTTTTTTTTTTTTTTTTTTTTAAATTAATGCCATTGACAGAATATAGAAGATGACTGTTTGCAGCTTCTATTTGTACATGTGGACTTCAGTTGCCTCTACTGTTGTAAAGATAGGAGACCTAAAATACAGATCTTACAGTCATGCAGAAGGTTTCTATTTTAAGAAATAGGTTTATAAGTATGGTGTTTCTGAAATATATTTGCTCCTTTATAATAATACACTTCATGTATTAATACATATAATTTTGAAAGTATAACTTAAGCTCTGGTAGGCAATGTCATGACAGGTAGGTTTAAAAAAAATTGTGCCTAGATATCTCATTGAGAGCAATTTTCTTTGTTAGTGGTATTCTTGCGCTTAGTCTGAAGGACCTGATCCTAGACTCTGGTGGGCTTTTTGTTTTGAGTTTTTTCTCCCATTTAACCTAGAACGCAACAGAGACTGAATACTTCTGTCTTTTAAAGAAACAGTCCCAAGGTGCTTCTGTAAGATTTCAGGGCTAGAGGGAAGCAAAAACACGTTTTGGCTTCTTTTAGGTTACAAGTTATGGTTAGAAAAGAGTCTCTTAAAAAGCCAGATAGTGAAAGACTCGATATAACTGGGAAGCGTTTAGCACATCTGGGGTGGGGGGCACGACGGAATGTCTGTGTGTGCTGTGCTCACACACACTTCCCAGAGTTTCCCATTTCTCTATTTCTTTTAACAGATTAGTTTCCCTTTAAATCTGGGATTGCATCTTTCCAGCCCCAATTGCTGTATGGTGTGTGGTTTGCTAAGGGGGAAGCAAGTAATTTCTTGTCTCCCAAGGGATGATGCCATGTCAGCTGTGGGATGCCCCACTGGTCTTGCTGGGTACCACTTCCAGAGCCCCCACTGCCCAGACTGCAGGTTGGTGGTTTTTTCACCTTCAGCACGGGTGCGGAGAGGATCCTTCCTCCTTCTTCTTCCCTCTTCTTCCTTCCCCAGGCTCTCATTTGTCTGTAATCACATTAAACAGTGGCACTAGACCCATCAGAGAAGAGCTCCTCTGTTAGAAAGCTGTCCCTCTAGGATCTGCACGCAGATTTCATCC
Organism: Pedionomus torquatus; assembly: GCA_013398155.1. NCBI lineage: Eukaryota > Metazoa > Chordata > Aves > Charadriiformes > Pedionomidae > Pedionomus > Pedionomus torquatus. The sequence continues at coordinate 49,680 of VZRU01013100.1, forward strand.
TTTGCACCTGCTGTTTCTGGCTGCCAGTATGATGTTGTGTGCCAGCAGCCTGCCCTGATAAGCGTTCCCTGTTCCTTCTATCTCAATTAATAGTTTTAAGGACACTTAATTCCTTGCCAGTCTTCCAAAGCTTGTCTTTGTCCCTAAATGCTCCGCATTATATTTTTACAGGGCCCGGTTGAAGAGTGCTTTCAAAGTGTGTCAAGAAAGCTAGAAAGGGCAGTGTTATGAGGTTTGTGTTAAATGCATAAAGAGAAAGGCAGCAACCCAAATCCCCAGGAATTAGTGCCCGCTGATAACTGCTGAAGGATGCTGGGCCATTTGAGACAGCAGCCATCACTCAGGGACCACTACAGGCTTCTGTTTGAAGGCTGTAGGTTATTAAAGTTTTTCTTGCTGTGTCTGTTCAGGTCTTCTGGGCGTTGTGCCTTCTTGGGACACAGGGTTGCTGCCTTTCCCCGTGTGGGACCCCATGTCTGGCTCCCCCTCCTTGGGTTGCGCTTTGCTGACAGGATGAGCGTGGCAATGCGACAGTGTGAAACAGCCACGGGCTGGAGACCTGCTGGGTCCCCGCGTCCACCACTGTCTGACAAGCCCAGTGGAGAGACAAATAAATGCTTCTTCAGTGTGGACATCTGAAAAAACTGACTCCATCTCTACTTACAGGATATTTCCTTATGTTGTGAAGCAGTCTCATTTAAACATCTTACATTTCAAAGTGCTTGCTTGTTACAATCCAGAATTGTTTGGTTCCACGCAGACTCTGTATCCTCTCCCTTTCTATCACTGAAAACCATGTAGGCGTCATTGTGCAGTGGAGCTTTCTCAGAACTGCGCCTAGACCAAGCAGCAAACTGTGGCATTTGGTGTCTTTTTGGGGCTTGTTGTTGCAGCCCCTTGTTTGGGATAGTTTTCGTGTGATAGTGTCATTTGGGCAGTGAATATTGCACGACTCACTGGTGGGTGCTGGAATATCTGTACCCATGGAAAGATGGATCTCTCTGTCAGAACTGGAGTATGTTGGTGGAACTGGGCAGGGTGCAGCCTGACTTGCTGCTTCTGCTATTCCACTGTTAAAAAAAAATTAATCATTTTAGCCGCTGAATATCTCCCTTTGGTGATTGCTAAATGTAGTTACTTATGTACAAGCAAGCTCAAACAATGGAAAATACATGAAATATGACCCTTTTCTTTGTGCTCGGGTGGGAACATTCATCTTGCTTTGGTGAGGAATGTTCACCTTGGACTTCCGAACATTGTATTGGGCAGATGAGCTGTTTCCTCCTTCTCCAGGTTTTGGTTTCGCCTTTGGAGCCGGGGGGGGGCTGAGAGCTTAGTCCATGCTTAGATGGACTGTTAGAGTAATTATCCAAATGAACAGGCCTGCTTTGAAAGGTGCTGTTGCGTGATTTTATTGTTATTGAGTGGAGGTGGGTGGAAATGGGCTTGGTTCTTTTGTTTTTCCACAGTTCAGGCTGTTGACATATAGATGAGCAAGAAGTATGTGTAGAAAGAGCTGCCCCAGCTGGAAAGAAGACTGAAGAATGCAAGGCAACCTAGAAAAAATAAATAATTTAAAAATCCTACAACTGACAGCCTCCTCTTGTCAAGCAACATATTTGCAGAAATTATGGAAATTTTCATGTTGCAACTGAGTTTTATATTTGCTGAGTGACTCTGCCATTCTGTTAATTGGCTGAGAGACTTTGTGCAATCATGGGCATATTTTCACACAATTTAAGGTAATGAGAGTAAATTATCGGGGAACTTCATTCCTGAACAGTTGCCTTCAGCCCCAATTTCATGGGGGCTTTAACTTTAACAACAAAACAAATACAAAACCTTAAAAAAATAAAAAACCCTTAAAAATAGAGATGAGGTTAAAAGGAGACTGTGTCTAATTTTGTTAGCGTTGTGGTCCTAATTTGTTGGTTCTGGTGACTTGAATTCCTCACAAATTGCTGGTTTGTCTGCAGATCTGTAATTCCCATATGCTGTAATTCTGCCCCTAGAAACGTTGGCCACCGGCAGCTTGTTCTTTCCAAGCTGGAATTTTGAATGTTTTAAACTCCTCGGTATGGTCTTTTCAATGTAGGTGGACACGCTTGCTGCTCGGGGAGGGCTGAGGAGCTCTGCGCTGAGGTGTCACAGCCCCAAAAAGGTGATGAATGGGTGCTGGGGTGCACACGGTGTCCCTCTCTATGTGTAATCCATGTGCCTGGATGGCACATTGGTTCTAGAGAGACTCTTGTCTTCTCCTGCAGTGGTGTAACCACCCAGCAGAAGGATGTGCTGAAGACCGTGCTGTCCTCTTCTAGGACACTTTGAAATGTGAGATGAACAGCTACTGCACAAAATATTCTGAAGTGTTTGCTATGCAAAATCCAAGAATCTCCCAAATAATGTGTTCTGCTCTTTATTTCCTATCAGCTAGTGGAAGGGTCAGATATGGCTGTAAGCGTGTGGTTGGTTTGAAATCACATGATTTCATTCCAGCCAGTGCCTAGTCTCTCATTTTAGGCCATATATTTAATTATTATGTCATAAACTGAAAGAATATATCATTTAGTACAAACTCTGAAAACCTGAAATGCTGAGATAAAAGGAGAGATGGATCCGAGTTGCACTTTCATCTGGTTTTCATTAATTCCTCTGGGTTTCATCTTGGTATTTTTTTGTTGTTGTTGTTTGTTTGGGTTTGTTGGTGGTTTTTTTTTTTTTTTTTTGGGAGCCCTGAGAAATTAAGCCTTATTCTTTGTTGTTTGCTTTTTACATCAAATTTGTCCTCTGGGCATCCCCAGTTGTTAATATAACCATGACTACTCATAGCCTTAGTATGGATTTCTCGAGTAAGAGGACATGACAAGTATATGCAATTAGGCAAACTATTCACATCTTCAAGGGCTTGATGTAACCTGACCTGTGGATGGAGGTCAGTCTTGAAGTACAAAGATACTTCAAGCTCCAGATATTCTCACTTTTCTTCTTGCCTCTAAAATTTAGTGGAGGTTTTTCACTCACTAGCGTGGCCGTAAATGCTTCTGAAACAAGTGGGAAATGCCTGGGGAAGGCTTTTTGGTTGTAGACTAATTATGTATTATTTCCATTGACAGTTAGGGATTGCAATTAAGGGCTCTGTCGTGCTGCGTTCTATGCAGACGAGTAGCGGCAGTGACCGTCGGGAGAACGGAGCTCTGCTTAGCTCATGGATCACCTCTGCCGTACCTCTGTGTGCTAATACCTGTGCTAATTCCTTCACCTGCCTTTCCTGATGCGCGATAGGGATCTCTCTGCTGTTGGCAGCCCTCAACCAGCGAGGCTGACCACTGTTATCTCCTCTTCTGAACAAATTAATGGGGCTCTGTGCTGTCTAATACCAAGCAGCAGTTTGTGGGACGCGTGTGTGAAGCAGCGCGCTCCTGCTACAGCAAGGAGGCAAAACCACATTCTGTAATTTTATGAAGGAAGACTGTGTAATTTAAGTAAAACGCTTTACTTGATAGGTTGCAACCATTTATTTTTCAAACGTGCTGTGAAATCTTAGTAGCAGGTTTGTATAAAAACATCTGACTGTGAAGGAGAAATGTTTATTTTGGGTTGCAAAGTTTCAGAAAGGAAATGATATTCATAACTTGATCAAAGTTGAATAATGTGAAGTTTATAAGGAAAATAGCCGGGCTGATGTCTCTTCATGTTAGCATGGATATAGGGCAGTTGCAGAGTGTTTACACTATACAGCTGAGATTAAGGTTTTACTACTTTATTTTCCTGTATTAGAGATGATAAATGGAAGTCGGAACAGAGAGCTCAAGCTGGGTTTTGGATGCTGCCATGAAGTATTGTGGTTTATATTGCCATGCAGTCCTAGGGTCCACAAGAGTGGACCCTCTTCCAGTGGCCTCTGTCTTCTTCAGCCCTGCTGCATCCCTGTGTGCGGCACTGGAAGCGGGACAGCTCAGAGAGGGGGGACAGCAGGGAGGCTCAGTTGTGTCAGGGGACTTCGGCGGGGACAATAAGCAGCATAGACAGCCCATGTTCCAGAGTCACCATCCTGGATAACTGGGTATAACGGCTTCTTCAGCTCTGCTTTCCCTGTAAAAACTCACAAATAACCAGGACTCACAGTTGTCCTGTAAGTTCGTTAATGATTATGAATATCCTAATGGCAGTGGTGATGCTGGTGTCTGCCCTGTGTTTGGACCCTGGGAACAGGTTGATGCTGAAATAGCGTCTCAGAGAAACAGAGGTGTCTTTCCATCTACCTGCACCGGTTGTTTTCACGCTGCTGGAAAAGCAGTGATGCTGCCCGAGCCGTCTCTTGTTTGGCAAGTGCCTTCCAGTGTGGCAAAGCACTGCGCTCCTGCAAATGAACGGGCCGTTAATTTGTGAATAAGTTGACTTGCATACCTAATTTCCTTCCACACCTCTTGTTTGCGGCTGATGTCAGTGCACATTAAAACTTGAAGCTTTCCCTGCGTTATGCTGAGAGAGAGAGAGTGAGTGTGTGTGTGAAAGGGAGAAGGAGGGCAAGGGCTTTTAAGTAAAAAATATGATGATGGATGGCATTTAAATACCTGTACTCTGGCAGAAATTGATGATGTAATTCAGAGCACATCAATTAATACGAAGGACTTGGAGAGGAAACTGATGTGACATAAAGCACTTTAGGAGGCTCTGGAACCTAGACTGTGTGCAGCTGGAGCACTGGAGGTGAGTGTTAGGATGTGCTTCTGCTGAAATACGATGTGCTCTGTCATTTCCGAAGGCTTACTTGGGTATTTTTAGGCAATAGCACTGCTAATTTTGTCTTATAAGGCAAATTAGGTATTGTTTTCTGCAGGGAGGAGAAAGTAAAGCGAAAATACCTATTCCCTTTTGCCTTTCCTGGTGCTTTTGCTCCCCCTCCACCATGGCCGTGGCCACACAAGTAGTTGCTTTGGCAAGTGACTTGGAGAGCAGCAGCCAGTGGGTCAGGGCAGGGCAGGTAGGTGGGAATAGGCAGCTGATAAGCAAGGTGCTGGGACACTACGCCCATCAGATAAGGAAGATAAAGCAATTAAATTTTTGTGGGGGTAAAAAGCCAGGCAAATAATTTGTCCTTTGTCAGGCCAGAAAGCCATAGTAGTATTTTGGTAGTAAAGCAAAAGGTAGAGGATTTCATTTACTTCCAGCTTTATAGGAGCAGGGCTTGTTTCCCAGCAGTTCTGTGGAAAAGGCGTTGAGTTGGTGAGGATACCTGTCAGGGGGATAGAAATGATGCGGTGTTTTCTTGCATTCTCCTTTCATTTGTCTCTCTATTACCCTGTGGCCTTGTCTTATGTCTGAGCGAGCTTTGTGTTTCCATCGTTCTGTTTGCAATAAATAAACAAATGGTGGTGTCTGACAGAAATTTTGACCTTACAGATATTAATTGCCACAGTAATAGGCCTGCTGTTCAAGTTTGCCATGAAACTTTTCAGGCATGATTAAGTTGTATTCTGGTTTTGGAGCCTGATTTGTTGTTTTTTTTTCTATTTATTTATTTTTTCAGTTTGGGGGATTTTCTGCACAACCATACGATTCTGAAGAGTTTAGTCTTAAAAGAGTTCAGTAGCTAAAGTAGCAGCTGGTTTAAGGAGAGTGCTGAGTATTGCAAGGGTAAACATATGCACAGGAGATGGCAGTTCTTAAATCCTACTTCTTAAAAAGTTCAGACTGATTCTCTAAGCTTCTTTGAAAAGCTGCAGCATGAGGTGGGCTTGTCTGCACTCGGATGGGAAGCTGAACCAAGACAAATGTCTGCTGGTGTCTCCAAAAAGAATTGCTTTCTGTGGGGCTTCTGTGAAGCTTCTGCTTGCCTTGCTGAAGCGGGGAGAAGGTTTCTCATGTCTCCATCTGCCTTTATTAACCTCCTTCCTTCAGTCCTGCTTCCAAGATCATAATCTTTGCCATGAAATGGCCCATTTACCTAAAATTTGCTGTAAAAAATGAATACTTGAAGATTGTATAAGCTTGAAGTTTCTTGATTCTTTATTACATACTCTCTAATAAATCTTTTGCGTATATGTTTAAATGGTTCTTGCAGTACAATTGCATTAGGTTTAGACGATTTTGTTGATGCTGTTGCTCCACCACGTTCCAGTGCCTCAGCACCCTCAAGGTAAAGAATTTCTTCCTAAGATCTAATCTAAATCTCCACTCTTCCAATTTAAAACCCTTTTCCCTTGTCCTGTCCCTCCACTCCCTGACCAAGAGTCCCTCTCCAGCTCTCCTGGAGCTCCCTTCAGATCCTGGAAGGCTGCTCTAAGGTCTCCACGGAGCCTTCTCTTCTCCAGGCTGAACAGCCCCAACTCTCTCAGCCTGAATTTACTACCATTCTGAAGGAAAGTATCAGTCTGGAGGAAAGCAAGCATTTCATGTGGGTAAACACACCACAGTGAGTACAGTCACTAGTGGCCAACATTGCAATGAAATTGTATTTACAACCTCTCGGGAATGTAACAAGACTTGTGCAAACCTTTTCTCTGGTGCTTTTTGTCTAGGAATTACTGCACATTTATCTTTTTAGGTCAGTATTATTACCTGTTCTAAACACAGGGAAAGGGACACGGTGAGAGATGTGGCCATAGATGTGAGCAACACAGTCCAGAGAGAGACCCGAGATCCCTGCTCTGTCCTCACGCCTCCACCGGGACTGGTGTCCACTGGAGAAGGCCTCCTCCTTGACCAGAGATGAAGCCCAGCTCTTCCCACGATGTGCCAGGGATATGAGATACCCCAGTCCAACAGCACCCAGTGACAAATACATTACCAACTCTAAATTCATTGTACAAATTTCAAAGTGATACCAAATTCCATGGGCTATCCCTCAGGGTATTCAGTAATTAATTTCTTAAAAAATAGATGAGGACAGGAAAAAAAAGTAATAATTGTACTTTTTTTTTCCAGGACATGGAAAAACCTTCACCTTGCACAGAAAGTTTCCTGGTTTTTAAAAAACTAGGCTAGTATTGAACCCTTCATTTCTCAAGAGTCAGACTTCTTTTAAAATTGCTGTCAGCAAGTCACCTAAACTTTAATTTGTGATAATTAACAATGAAGGAAAAGAAAAAAAGAACATAGCCTCTACCCAAGAGACACTGCAACACAGCTAGCTAAAGAAGGAGTTTGGGCTTCCCCCCTTAACTATAAACAGTAAAAGGATCTAATTTATTAAGCTTATGCTCATGAAATTTGCATTAATTCCTTAATGACAGGTGCACCTCGGAGACGGGACAGCTAATCACAAGATCAGGAGTTAACCACAGCACACAGCTCACAGAAGCCCACATCGTTTTCAAAGAAAGGCTTGGCAAGGTCCCACAGGCCAGTTCACGTCAAGTTTATAGCAAAAAGTTATTTCCTAAAAGCAGAACTAATGATCCCTCTTTTCATATGGCTTTATGTCTCGAGACAGCATTCTCCAAGCTCTTTCAGAGGTGGCGGACATTCAAAATCTTTTGCCTTTGTGGTTTCTTTTACGTCTAATAAACTTTAGGCTCATGTTACAGGGACTCCCTCATTTCCCTGGCTCCAGATTTCTATGGAACCTCTCACAGCACTGGATCTTTGAGAAGCCTGCCTTCTTCAAGCATGGCCAAAATCAGCCAGCAGATTAAACCAGTAAGGGGTGAGGGGAATAAAGAATAACCTAGAGAGCAACTGACTTATAAAATATCCTCTGTTCAAAAGAAACAGCTCCCATCGCAAGTCACATCTTCATTTACTGGAACTACTGAAGTTCTTTTATTTCGGTCATAGTAGCCACATTTTATATGAGTGACTCTCCTGTTTCAGGACAGCTGTATGCCTTAGAGATCTGAAACCAGCCTTTGTGGCTTTTCTTCTCTATGCAAAAGCAAATCACTCCACTGTATCCATAAACTGGGAAGCACTTGCGTTATCCCATGTCAGCTACAACTCCCACTTCTGTTAGTCAGCATGGTCAGTCTTCTAGTAAGACAAAAATACCACACCATTTTGGTGAAAAACAAGCCTTCCAAAATCTCTTGAAATGATGTTTAATAACTGAAGTTTCATAGCTGGCCAATAACACATTGCTTTTGGGATAGACAGTCCCATTCTTTATCTCAGGATGTGTTTGTGTGTGAAGTGGAAAACAAATCTTCAGAGATGATCAAGATTGGACACAGGCGCTGCACATAAAGGACTATCACTGAAAGAGTTTTTATCTTTCCCTCCCTACCCACACCCTACTTTTGCATAGAAGTATCTAAACAGCTGAAAAGACGGGGTCAGGATGAAAATGCTCAGCCACTGAACTTGTAGGGAACATAAAAGGCAGAGCTCCCATTGAAGAAACAGCCTGTTGGGGTCCTGTGAACACGCTTTCTCACCCATCAGAGAAGGAAAGGACCTATTTTAAAATGAAAAGGCAACCCAGTCCCCAGTCTGAACAGTAATCCATGCTCTTTGGTCCTGCACTACAGTCACTGGTATTAAAGGTACTTCTTTTGGGACATGTCAACCCTTTTGATCATTTAGATGTTGAGCAGAAAATAAAGCACCTTAGCTGTATGCCCATTAGAATGATGCATAATATAGAGGGGATGAAATAAAAAAAAGCAGTGCCAGTCCAAGTTAAAGGGGGTAAAAGAGCCCTCAACGCTGTCTGATTACCAAAAGTAACTCACAAAAGCATTGGAAAGAGCCTGTGCAGTCAGTAAATTTAAAGTAAATGATGCCTCCGAAAGTACTGCAGACTCCGAGTGCTACAATCAGAGATGCTCAGATAAAACAAAGCCCTTGTCAGACATTCTGTTGGGGGGGGTGCATATTGCAGGTGGAGAGCAGACTGAAGGTCTTGCACAAGCCTGCTCTGCCCCAAGCTGTTATTTTTCTGCTCAGGACCTGGGCTGGGATCATCCTTGACTAGGAGCACCCTCATCATCTGCAAGGTATCTGCTGGAGAGCCAGGCTGTGGGACCTACTGACCACTGCTTCAGTCCATCCCTCCACTGAATCAAGAGAAGTGTGGTCTGTACAGAAGTGCTAACACAATTTACCCAAAGGGGGGAGGGGAGGACATGTGTCAATCAGGTTTTGCTAAATTTGGCCGAAACCACAACATATGGATATAGCTCACTGCTAACATGAACGTGTTTTAGCATATAGAGATGTTAAGTAAATCCACAAAGACCTGACAAGATAGATATAGAGGGGCTCTTGATCAGGGAGGGGGAGCAATAGGACAAGGGTTTTAAATTGAAAGAGGGAAGATTTAGATGAGATCTCAGGAAGAACTTCTTTGCTGTGAGGGTGGTGAGGCACTGGAACAGGTTTCCCAGAGAAGCTGTGGCTGCCCCATCCCTGGAGGGATTCAAGGCCAGGTTGGATGGGGCTTGGAGCAACGTGGTCGAGTAGGAGATGTCCCTGCCCAGGGCACGGGGGTGGAACAAGATGGTCTTTAATGTCCCTTCCAACCTAAACCATTCTATGACTCTATACGCGAGCCACCAGAGCACAAAGAACTTTATTTTCAAACAGGTAAATGCCAAGCTAGCACAGGCGCTTTCAAGTCATTCCAACAGCCAGACGTGAAGCCACCCAAACACCAGCGGATAGCTCAGTGCAGGTCTCAACAGGCTGGCCAGGTATTCCCAGAAGGAACATGCTTTACCAAGGGAGCTGCAGCATTCCTCACCAACCTCCGCACTGGAATGGCTTTCAGATGGGGTCCCAGAAGCCATTTACTCTGTAAGCTGTTACCCGCAGGTATTGAGGATGATGGAAATGAAAACAAGGGAAAATTAATCTTTTCATTAATTTAGAAAGATGCAATTCATGACTCATAGCAAGCTTGTGTAAATAAATGGCATTGTTTAAATCCTATTTGTAATTATACTTCAAGCCAGAGACTTTCAAAGCTGCACTGAGAATACGGCATCCAATTGTCTAATATATTGTTATTTTAAGCAGGTACTGTATGCCCAAATTCCCTTGGCAGATTATATCTCAGCTTAAGTGTTTTGCTAGAGGTAATTTTCACATGTTCATGACAGCAGCAACGAGAGGAAGGAAATCAAACAAAAGAGAATTCCATCTATGTTGGCCAATTTCTTCCTCTCTCTGTGGCAAGTTGCAAGAGATTTGTGCTCAGCTGCAAAGTTGTGCCCTGCTGGTACCCGCCTGGTTGGGCACGAAAGAGAAAGCAGAAGTGAGGAAAGACCAAATGCAAGTGGTTTGGGAAAGGAAAAATAAAACAATAAACTTTCTCTACCGGCCATGCATTTCTTAGAAATATAAAAAACTGCTCTTCGTGCTTCTCCTGCTCACTATACCAGTAACCTGTTTATTACAACACTGGTAATTAATAAGGAACAAAACCTCCTAAGTAAATCACCTTGAAAATATTGCTCATACTTCATCTGCTTCCTGCAGTCCCCAACCACAGACTTCAAAAGGATCAAAAAAGTATAGAAAAGCAGAAGTTACAGAGGGGAAAATAATTTGTGCTAATGCATATATAAATTGAGAACACAAGTCTGCCATGGAAATGAATCTTATTCACCCCTCTCTCGGAATACCCCAGGCGTGATTAGAAGGCACCTGCTGATCCCCAAGGAAACTGAAGTAATTTTGAGGAACTGTCACATAGCTGGTTGTTCTTGAAAAGTTGGACAGAGTACAAAAACGGTTGGAGAAATGCCTATCACATATCTACTGCTTTTGAATACCTATTGCAGTGCTGCAGCACTGCATGAAATCTAAGAGATGTGGCAAACATGGAATGTTAGCAGCCTCCTAATGTCTACCCCTGCCAATAGCCAGAAGGATCAGTCACCCATTTGTTCACTAAAGCGGTTGAGTTGGGAAGGAGCCACCATCTGTCCTTTTCTCAAGGCATTGTTTTAACCAAGAGAGATTTCTACATGGAAGTGTAACCAAATCCTAAAATGATAGATTTACCAGGCTGTAAGATGTATATTTTCAGAAAAAAAAAAAATCATTCCCTTAAACAGTTTGACTTTTTTTTTTCCTGTTGCTAGAATGTCTGACTGCTCCTCCCTCAATTACTTCCCTTTCAAGTCAACTCTAATCCCCATGCAATGGACTTGATTTGGGTTTCATCCCTTGCTCATTTTGCTCCCCCTTTGTGATGAAACAGACTGAGGAACCAGAACTGCTCCATGCACACTGAAACTGAACCCAAACATACCATGTTTTCCTTCCGTGTTCAGAAACACTATTTTTACACTATCATTATTTAAAAATATTATTTTTAAAAAAGAAGATGATTAGAAGGCTGAAGCACCTCTCCTATGAAGACAGGCTGACAGAGCTGGGGCTGTTCAGCCTGGAGAAGAGAAGGCTCCGTGGAGACCTTAGAGCAGCCTTCCAGGATCTGAAGGGAGCTCCAGGAGAGCTGGAGAGGGACTCTTGGTCAGGGAGTGGAGGGACAGGACAAGGGGAAAGGGTTTTAAATTGGAAGAGTGGAGATTTAGATTAGATCTTAGGAAGAAATTCTTTACCTTGAGGGTGCTGAGGCACTGGAACAGGTTGCCCAGAGAAGTTGTGGCTGCCTCACCCCTGGAGGGGTTCAAGACCAGGCTGGATGGGGCTTGGAGCAACGTGGTCTGGTGGGAGGTATCCCTGGCCAGGGCAGGGGTTTGGAACTGGATGATCTTTAAGGTCCCTTCCAGCTCTAACCATTCTGTGATTTTTGACTCCTTGTTTTGCTTTGCACCAGGTAAAACGCAGGCAGACCCGTCACCTGTGTCATATCACATATGCCAGTTACTGTGAAATCAGTCCTTGGATCAAAGGCCTTTATGTATGCAATATCAGAGGCTCAGCAGCCTTTATCACCTACCCACCATCTACAAATAAACTTTGAATGTGGAAAGTGGTTAAAATAGATGTGCTTTACTGACAGAAGTAAAAGCTGCCCTAAATCAGAGAGGCTCTCTCTGCTAATAACAGCAACAACAAAAATGTTCCTGTCTGTTTTTTATTTGGGATGCACAGGTCTTAAAATTAATCTCCCTTCTCTTAATTTCCCTTTCATCTGGGGCTCTTCTGAGCACATCACAAGAACATAATAATCAAGCCCTACTGTATCTGTGACATACATGATTATTGTTATTATCTTCATTAGGCTAATGCAGGCTCTGAAATTCTGCATGATCAAATAACTTACCCAGGGTTGAAGAGTGATGTAGTGTCAGGCCTGGGAGCAGAGCAGAGCAGCCCTGTCCTTCGTGTCTGGGTTGGATTCAGGTTTTGCTGGGACTGGTGTGCTGTTCAGGGGTGTGTGTGGCTCTCCTGGTGCCATAGCCCTTCTCACAGAGCTTCTGTGGCAATGCAGCTGGCCAAAAAAACAAAAATGGTGTTATGGAGGGTGTTTCAGGTTCAGAAATTACTACATTCTATAAATAAAATGGTAAGGATTTCCTGGTATCACTGTATTTACGTGGCTAAGCCAATGACCCTTTCCAATTACAGAGAAACCCCAGGTGTCGTGCTTATTTTAGTGCGCTCTATTCTCAGCTAAGCGCACACCCTCGTACAGGTGTAAGGTTTTATACACAGATTTTACTGCTATCTCAGCCACGGAGCTATTGTAGAACATAGTAAATTCTTTACTAGGTCCTATTTAAGAAGCCACACTGATGCATTTAAATAATCTCCTGTGATAACTCCAAAGTTGTTTTCTGTTCTCATTTCCCTAAGAGTGCTGTGGGGAAGCTCTGGGTTCCTTCACAAGCTTTTGTGTCCCACAGAGGTCTTCTTTGAATACCTGGGTGCTTTACTAATCAACTGCAGAAAGCCACTTGCCTTGTCAGCTAGATTAATTTAAAGACAAGTTGCTTAGGATAACAAAAGCAGCCATCAACAGCCGGCTGTGTTTGATCACTTCCCAGTGTAGTTTGACCAGGACCCCAACTGAAATACAAACACTTAATGCATTTTGGTGGGCCCAGTATGTGCCCACATGGGTGTGCACAGAGAAGGGGTGTTGTGTGGCTTTGTACTCAGGGAAAGACATTTTCAGTCCATGATAGGTGTTGGAGGTGTTGCAATGGCAGAAGGGCATTTCTACCTGTACACAGATTTTAAAATGCCCGTGATTAGAGGACTGTGGTGACTGCTTTAAGTAGCTGTGGAGGAAAACATCTTCCATCCAGGAGGTTCTGACACTGGCAGTGCGTAGTTAATAGAAGCCTCACCTGCAGGAAAAACATCTCCCTCAGGTAATGTGAGGTTATGAAAAATACTCTTCTAGCCAGGACCTTCTGATTTATTTCCACGATGCACATTGCAGGATTCTTGCATAGATCAATGCACTGGAGATGGGAGGGTGACCAGAAGAATGGGAAGGGAGAGGGAAGAAGGGAACATGACTGGGGTGTGAGGAGCTGCTTTATGGATCGTAGTATCCTCCGGGTCAGGAATGGGTGAGGAGACCCAGAAGGTCCTGGTTTATGGTGTTACAGAGAGAACAGGGGAAATGGGTGGATGGAAGGGAGCAAGTGTGCAAGAGTGGCCTTGGTGTAGCTGTGTCCTCCTTTCTTTATGCAGGATGACAGACTCATCAACCTACTTGTTGTGTTCAGGTGTGGTGTCTCAGAGATGTTTGAAGCATGTATTTAACAATAAGGGCCATTCTGGCATTTCTAAAATTAGGGTAGGTATTTTTATCTGCAGCCAAAAGCTTTTTCATCTGGAAGTTAAACCAAGAAGTTTTAGGTAGCTACTTGAAATAGTAGGGCTTTGGTATTTTTTCCCCACAGATTTCCTGTCATCTTAGAAGTGGACACCAAGTTGGCATCATGGTTTTATCCAGGTTTTCATCTGCAGAGGACATGCTATGGGCGATTCCAGTTTTTCCTGCTTTCGCACTCAAAACCTCGTGATCCTCTCCAGATCTGGGCCGCAGAGGGAGATTTGTATTCCGGACATTAACTAGCATTGTATATCTCCTTTCTAAAATCCATATGCAGCTTGGCAGGGGTGCTGGAGATGTGCTCATAGATCCTGGTGTGGACATGGAGTCAGTTACTAGAACTCTTGGTTAGCCCAGGACCACGACAGTAGATGTGTCGTGCTTTGACTGAGACAGCCCACCCCGTACCACTGGGTACCTCTGCATCTGGAATCTCCCCTGTGTTTTATAAAACATTCTTTATAGTAAAAGAGAACAGAGAGCAAATATACCAGTGTGCCCTGGACAGCTTGTGATGTTCCAGAATAGCTCCGAGGCATTGCTAAACAGAAGGAAAATGCAAATGAGAAACAATATGCAGTCACTTGGAAGTATGTCCAATCTGAGCACGAATTTCTACAGATTTGATAGAAGTCTTCTTAACTGGAGGAATTAGCTGTCATCTGCTATAAATCGTCAGTAACTGGTTACCTCGGTTGTTCACTCGTATCTCAGTCTTCTGTGTCGTGAAAGTGTGTGTGGCTAAAAAAGAGGGGAGGGAGTGGGTAAAAGGTCCTTGCTCACTAGAGTCTCTGATTAGTAGAGGATGTGGAGGGTTTTTTTTCAGCAGCCTTTAGAACCTTGAAATCCGTGGGGTTAATTTCTAAGTAATTTTTTTAGTTCGACATTTTGAATTGAGATTTTTTTTCTAGTGAGATGTGAGGTGTTGACAGCCCCAGAGGCACAGAACGTGCATCTGATAGAAGGGATGTTTGGGTGGGCTTCATATTCCCAACCTGCCCTCAAATCTCCAGTCCAGCAGGGGCTGTGTCAGAAGGTAGTGGTGCAAGCTCTCGTGCTCTGTGACAAAGTGACCAGCTAAAGGGTATGACTGCTCAGAATTAGGCTGAGAATGGTTCTCCTTGTGTCATGCACACTGTTGGCTTTCAGTTTAGTTAAAATACCTGCATTTACTTTGGCTAGTTTTAAGCAAGTAATATCCTCTTATTTAGTAGATGAGGTGATATTGAGCATTTAGTAGGATATGGTTTGTTTGTTGTTTGAAATATGATAGTATTTGGTTTAAAATTGAAGCAAGTAAAAAATATAAGCATGTAAAAGTTAAGGCATCAAATTGATTCTGAGGATGAGAGCCTGACCTTATGTATAGTCCCTAGAAGAACGTGTAAATGACTCTTTTTCCCTTGTTGTTTTTGGCTGGCCAGAAAACCACAAGAATAGAGCTGTGAAGTCCATAGCCACATCTGTACAAAGCCAGCAAAAACCTCTAAAATCTCTCCAAAAAGAGATTTTTGGTAGGTGCTTATTTTAATTTCCTTGCGATTTGTGGCTCATGCCAGTTTCCTGACTCATTGTCACTCCGGCACAGTGATACGCTGGGTTTTCCAATAAGGAAAACAAGGGAGTGGTGAGTCACTGCCTGAATTCATATGCACTTGATTTGCTCTATCATTATCTATACTGTTTTTATTTCTTTTAATTAGTTCATATACAGAGGCTCTGAGATACGTTTCATTGCATGAATTAGCTAGACTTGTTAGTCTTCTATAAAGATTAGAAAGACAGGAGACAGCTAGAGCTGGCCCACTTTTTTCTGCCATAGCATGCATAAAGAGAGTAGGAATGGGGAGAGTCTTTGAAATTTCTAAGACTTCTGTTTGTTCTTTAAAGCTGTAACAGCTTCTGAGTTTTACCATTTGACATAAGGAATCTTTCCAATCTCAACGAATAAGTCTGTATTTAAGTCCAGGTCTAGGTGCCAGTTCATTTTAGCCTGTCTCTTTAGCCAAGTCACAGCATTTACCTCTAATTGGAGTCGCTCCTTGGCTTGTGGGAATGGCAAGGCTGAGGCAGGGGTGAAAATATGGATCACTTTATAGGGAAGTGTACGGTGGGGGCTGGAAATAAGAGCAAAGTGACACTGAGCGTGGTCTCAGTTTGGACCCATGTCATTTTGCAGTTTTACTGGTGATAGCTCTTTCTGCATCTCATCAGAAGTGGAAAATCTTCCACAGTTTGGGATTTATTTAAGCTCTTGGACTCATGTCAGCCAAGTATCCCATGTTCCCTATTTGACAAGGGCTTTCCTTCCCAGCCATAGTCCTGGGAACAGGCCTGCACTGTAATTAGGGAGATGAAGGATTTGATTAGGGTGTGGTTTTGCCAGTGAGGCACCCAGCATTTGGCAGGCATGGTTGCATTCAAATTCCTATTTGTTTTGTTTTGTTTTGTTTTTCAATCTGAGCAGGACTAGCTGTCCTGTGCTGCATTTCCTAGATGCCCTGATCCTGTGCTAATGATTGCTTGTCTTAATCGATTCTACACTTGATGACCATTTTTTATCCCCTTCCACTCTTGCAGACAATTTATGCTTTGCATACAGCATTACAGTGGAGTTCAAGCTATGTTAGAGGAACAATCACTTATTACCTAACCCAAGCCTGAGAAAGGGGGAGAAGTTGGGGTTTAATAATATTTTCTTCTCCGAGCCCTTGGTTAATTGCATTCCTTATTTTTTTTTTCCCTAATGCTTAATTACTTGTTCCATGGTGTGCAGGTAAGCCAACAGCCTTTGGGAATGAATGAATAGCTCAGGTACTTCCCCACTGATATTATAATAATGATAAAAACATTGGAATGGAAAAAGTGGGTGCGACAGGTGGTGCAAGTTTGGATTTCGATCGGGAACAGGAATGTCACTACAAAGCAGGCAGAAATTTTTATTCTGTTTCCCAAGCAGTGTTGTGCTGGACAGAGCATACGACACCAACCCGTCCTAACGAAAACCCACTGGGAACGCTGCTCAGGGTAACCAGTAGCTCCAATGTCAGAGCTACAAGTGTTCACCTGTGTGGGTTTGCTCTACATCTCAAACGTGGTCTTCTCAGAGGAGCCATCACCCTGTCACATGTCTCTGTGTAGAGGTGGTTGGAGGCTTTTGGAGTCTGCGAAGGTTGGATCTCTCACATTTGCCCACCCTGGGGTTCTGGGAGCAGATTTTTAAGCAGCCATTCCATCGCTGCCGGTGTGTGGCTGCAGACCCTGGCTCAATCCTGTCAACTCCTTGAGTTGCTGTGCCGGGTTCCTGCCCTTGTGGTCAGCTTTACTGCACAGGGAGACCCCTCCCAAATGTACTGCTCTGGGTGCCAGCAGTTTATTCCCAGTGCTTTCTAGGTCACCAGTTTCTTACGTTCCAGCATGAGTGGATCTTGGGAAACTGTTGTTGGGATTTGTCTTGTTGCTGGTTTTGTTTTGTTTATGTCTTTTTAATCCCATAACACTATTTCAAAACCGAAGGCAGTTTCACCAGTGTGTGTTGTCGTGGTGTGCAACTGTGGAAATTAGTTTTGCAGAAGGAAGGTCTGTGTGTAGAATCTGAGGAAGCTCCTGTCAATGATTTCAAACTAAACACAGCCATTCATATGGCAACCCTTAAGGAGCCAGCCTGCTTCTTTTTGTGTGTAAGTCAGGGAAGGTGATACTGTGCTTTATTTCTAGACTTTCTAGTGCTGGTGGCAGTAGGAATTTGTCTTGAGGTACAGCTATCAGCAGGGCTGCAGCAGTGGTTTTCTGCAGCTGAGTATTTAAATAGGGTCCAAATTGGGAAGCTGGGGTTTAATCACTGGTGGGTGGCTGAGTTGAAGCCAGATCGTTTGAAGCTTAGGGATCAGTGTGTGAACTGCAGTCACACCTTGAGGTTGCAGTTAAGATAGAATCACAGAGACCTCAGAATAAACTTCTCCCCACTTCATCTTTTCACATGTCTCTGAACAGACAGGTGTGTGCACCACTCCTATGTCTCCTTAATGCATTATTTGCAGGAGGCTGAATATGGCTGCAAGCATGAGGAGGAGCCTGATGGTAGGTAAGAAGGTGGCTGATCCCTTTAGTGGCTGGGAGGCCAGGGATTGGCTATCCTGAGGGAGCTGGTTCTGGAAGAACCAAGGTCTACATCCTGGAAAGAAACCTAGAATCCTAAAATGATTTGGGTTGAAAGGGACCTTAAAGCTCATCTCATTCCAACCCCCTGCCCTGAGCAGAGACACCTCCCACTAGTCCTGGTTGCTCAAAGCCCCGTCCAACCTGGCCTTGAACAGGTTGTGACACTGGGCTCTCTTCTACCTCCTTGAGGCTTCCCCAAAGAGGAAGGCAAGTCCAAGGGTGCTGGGGGCACACAGTTGCTGCCAGTGCTGACCTGCATTGCCCAGCAAGTTGTGTGCTGGTTCCTTCCAAGCACTGTAATTTTTCCCCATTAAAAGATACACTTCAAAATGCATGTGCTTTTTAAGTCCGTAGTTACCTTGGCCAGTGGTTCTTAAACACGTGGTGTTTAAATGACACGTATTGGCGTTACTGATGTGAGGGTCAGTGAACTTAAAGCCTGTGGCTTTGTTTCTGTGCTGGGTGCTCAGGCTCACTCTATGTTTTGCACCTGCCCTGGAAGCAGTTTGAAATCAAAATCATAATGTTTTGTTTTGGTGAGTGGAAAATGGGGCTCTCCCAGGGAAGTTGCAATGTTTTTGTGCTTTGAAATTGTGATTTCATTATGGCTTAGTTTATGAACTTTGTTACTTACCATGGTGACTATTCATATACACAGGTAGCAGTGGTTAGGTGAAGAGCCCACATTTCTTTTAAACAAAATGGATAACTGAGGGACTCACTGGATCTGCCATGAGGCAGTTCTGTAAATGATGGTTAACACTAGAAACGCCAGTTCTAAGATGACCTTCTGTTCAGAGCATCTTTTTACGCCATATTGGATCACCTGCCAGTCCTGCAACTTCTGTTGTGTTGTAGCTCTGTTCAGGAACACAAAACCTATTGAGGCAAGCAGCTTGCCTCACGTGTGATCTGTACCACCTCCCTCCCTCTTTGAAGCCTGAATTGCATTATTTCCAGGAAAGTTCATCTTTCCCAAAGCATTTCCCCTAAATCAGAGATAACTAGAGCCATTAAATGCAGACCTGCATTCCACAAGCCTCAGAATCAGGTCTTTTATACTCATGGTGGGAAAGTGACAATTAAAGAATGGGGGGCAGGAGGATGCTGGATCCTGCACCAGACCCTGGAAACCCTCTGAATCGGTGAGTGGATGAGGTCAACCACGTTCCTCTTCCCTGTTTATTTGACATTCCTTCCCTATCTCACACTCCACACCCAAAGACCTTTTATCCTCCAAATTGCTTTTAAAAGTCCCCTTCATGCCCAGTGCCCACAAAAATCTGATAGCTGCCTTGGTGTCATTGTCAGGTACTTAGACATTAGCATGGTAGGTCTAGTGAAGTAACCTAGATAGGGCTGAAGGAGCTAGTCATTCTTCTGCCTGGTTTTCTCAGCAAGTCCTGTCTCTGTGCCCATCTTGATTAGCATTCCAGGCTAGGTGCTGCCCGTGTTTCATATTGAGTTCCAAGCTCTACATCAGCATTATCAGTGTCTGATTCAGCTGGTAAGATGCTTTGGAAGGTTGGCATCGTGGTTCCTGTATGCTCTTCAGTCCTGAAGATGCCAAACGTGCTTAAGAAGTAATAAGTGATAGCACTAACATGTGCCGTGTAATCATAAAGACAGCCCAAATGGCCACCAGCCCTGCTGAGAGGCTTTCTCAGGAAGGGTGGTGCCTGTTAGCTGCTTATGGCTATTTTGAGATCCTCCTGGGACATAGGTATGAACTTTAATCCAAGAGAGGCTTATTGAGCCATGTATGGCAGGTTCCCTTTCTTAGATTGCATCAGGTGTTGGGAGACACCCGGGAGCACATCTCTACAAGCAACATGATCATTGTCTGGAGCATGGCTCCAGATATCTCTGCCTTCCCATCATATAGAAGCAGGAGGGAAAGTAACATGCTCTATCATTTTCCTGTATTCTCCCATGGTCTATCATTGCTTAATTGTATCCCTAAATCTTATTAAAGTTTGGGGTGAGTCATTACCATGGTGAAGTAGAAACAGAGCTGAGCAAATCTGAGAGAGGAGGAGTGTCTTCCCGTGTGATTGTACTGAGCAAGAAAACTCCCACAGCAGAGAACCTCCTATCACTTCACAGACGTGTTGCATCATCTACTTGCTGCTGCCTCTAATTTAATGCTCTAAATCCCATATCAAAACACCCGTAGTCCAAAGAGATTATAAAATAGACCTTGAGCATTCTAGTTAGACATGCAGATTGCTCTTAATCATCTGAGACCTTCTTCCAAGCTCACACAGGACGTAACAATTGTGGTTCTATATGTTGTGTTACATTGACTGTCCACAGAACCCACTTCCCTCTCTACCACCAGAATAAAGCCGTGGGCTTAATCCAAGGTGGCTGCACTTCAGCGTCTTAAATGTATTATTTCATTTAGGCTACAATAATTCAATCTTGTAAAACACATTATCATCTCTCATGCAAAGAAAGCACTGTAGAACTGTAAAGCCATGGTCACTGGACTTTGTAATTTCTTTTGTAATGAATTTGTAATTTCTTTGTAACAAACTGGATGACCTCCTCTGCTTCACTGTGTGGGCACCATTGTAATCCCTTGCACTTGCTTCTCCGGTTTCTGATGCAAATCCCCCCAAAAAATCTTCTTTCTGAGGCTATATTTTCCATCACATCCCAGGCTCCTGTTCCTCATTACTCTGGTGGTTTAATGTGCCACTCTTGTGGCTGGGAATATGTTGCTGAAGGCAGGACAGGCACGTTTCAGGGTGGTGGAAGGACTTCCCATCCCATCATGGGGATTTGGAGCCCGCTTTAGTATTTTACTGCTTTGTTTTTCTTTGCAGCTTTTTGGTAATATATTGTAGCCTGTTTCACAGAGTTTAATCATTCAAAAGAAAATCTAATGTCATGTCAGTGGGAGTTGAAGCTCCATCCTGAAAGAAAGGTGGATGCAAAACCCCTCAAACCAGGACATGCTTTGATACTGAAAGAAAAGGAGCTCCAATTTGATGGGCGCTGAACAGGAACATGGTGTCCATCAGGAAGCCACTTACCTATGGACCAGGAGGTGAATGGGCATCACTTTGACCACCCAGTGCTGTATCTGCTCGGATTAAGTCTTGTATTAAATGTGTCTGTAAAAGTACAGAGAGTTTGGATCCCTCTGACTTGGCTTCTCCAGCTGGAGTATCTGGGGCTCAGCTGCAGGGAGGTGGTGGAATATTTCATTTCTGTGTAACACAACTGAGTGATGACAGGTGAGCATAAAATATGTTGTATTTGGTATTTCCTCCCTTCTTCCATGTTCTTCTTGAGAATGTCAATGGGTGTATCTTCTATAAAATTGAGATTATAACACCCACAAGTTGTTCTGACTTGCTGAGCTTCACCTGATGTGGGACCAACCACCAAGTGGAGGTGCTTGGAGTTGGTTAAGCTAAGGCAGGTTTCTAGGTTGGGTTGCAAGAGAACTCTTTTTTTGTGTGATGGGGTAGGACACCAAGGGGAGTATGTAAGTCATTTAAACCACAGAGGGTTTTACTGGGTCAATACAAAATTTATTTTCGTTCATCAGATATTGCCTGGTTAATGATATCTCAGTTATTACTGAAGCAAGTGAAGGAAGGACAGCCATGAAATGCCAGGGCACTTTGAAAATAAAGGTAAATCTGCCATCCAAGAGGAAGCGAAGAACTTCCTGTTGGAATTATTGTAGACAGCAATGTTCCAAAGGAAAAGAAAGGCTGGGGAATACTGTGTCAGGCTGGATGGAATCATGTACTTAAAATTGCAGAAATTTACAGAATCACAAAGTGATACGGGATTGGACACAACCTCTGGATTTCTGTTTGTGCCCTTTGCCTCTTTTCACTGGGCACCAGCGTGAAAAGCCTGGCTTTGTCCTCTTTACCCCCTCTCCTATCAGGTATTGATACACATTTGATAAGATTCACACCATTTCCCACCCCAGCATTCTCTGTTTGGGGCTAAAAAGTCTAGTAAAGTATGGAAGTGGAAGTTGTAGGAGACTGAACCAGTGTTACTGGGCAGATACTGGTAGCCTAAAGCCAACCCGAAAGCTGCCCTGAGTAAACAGTGATGTATAAATAATGGGGAATAGGACAAATATGCTTTCTTGCCTTTTCCCTCCTTCTCTGTATCTTTTTTTCCTTAAGTAGCTACAGCTCTGCTTTCTTGGCAACGTCCCAGATGTTTTCTGGGAATAGTTATCTCTAGGTCTTTTATTTCTGTGTTTGTCATTTCGTGTGATGCTGGCTGTTCCAGAAGCTAAGATCTTTATGGTGAGTGAGTTGAGATTGGAGCTTAGTTGATTCCTGCAGTGATGAGCAGAATCGCTTTGAATAAAGCCATGGATCAAATTTTGAACTGGAAGTGAACTTTTATAGATGTTCAGTATAGTCGGAGAATGGTGTTTCTCCTTTTTAAAAAAGAAACTTGCATGTCTTCAGTTTTGGGGAAGACAGTAGCCTAAATAAAGAAGTCCCAGATGCGTTCAGAAAGCAACTGTCTCTGTTCCAGACCCTAGAAGTCAGAGTGAAGCTTGTTTAGAACCGTAGACAAACATTCAGGCCCATTGGTCTGTATCTGACACAACCAGATCCTCTGCTGGTTGGCCAATGTGTCCCCCAAGATGGGTTATAAGAGCCCCCTTGTGGGTTTTCCCTGTTGCCTCGTTGGGTACAAAAGCACGTCTCTTCTTATGTACCTGACATTACATGTATTATTATGTTTGATACACAAGTGCTAAATCTAGATGAATATGTAAATGCTACAAAACCTGTTAATTTTGATTATGTCAATCAATATATTGGGGGTTCAGGTAAAATAGAAGGTTGGGTTTGGTTCTGCTAAACATTTGGTCACTTACTCACATTTACTGAGCTATTTTAAATTTATTTTCTACATTTGTTCTGGAAGTGAGACCCCCCTGGAACTAGTTAAACGTGAACACTTCCATCATTGCTTTTATCTATGTGTCATATCTCCTCCCAACAGAGATTTGTTAAAACTTGCCTTGGATTCAATTTGTCTTGTCAAATCATTGGAAGGCACAGAATCTCTTTCCCTATATTTCTGTAGAATAACAGAAGTAAGGGATCTGGATTTTACAGAAAACAGACAAAAAGAAAATCTGCATCTTATTTAAATAGAAAGGGAAGACCAGGTTCTTGTGTATGAGGATTTCATTCCTGAACTCTTTGCATGATGTTTTATCTACCTACCTCTGTTTTGTTGTAGTGGCCCAAAATTATTGAGTATGGATGTTTAGAATAGAATCCAATGTTTAAATTTTAGAAGTCATGTGTCTGAATGACTGGAATGTGAACCTTTGCCGATGTCTCGTGGGAGGTTCGAGTTGTTTGCTTTTCAAAGGCCAAAGGCACTGAGTTTGTTCCCTCTGTTTCCCTTGCAGGTGTGTTACTAGACATCCAGCAGCACTTTGGAGTCAAAGACAGTGGGGCTGGCTTGTTACAGACAGGTAAGAGTATTTGATTTCTGGCTGGCTTTTGTAACCTTCTTCTCAGAAAGGTACTTTCAGGTTTCCTCAGTTATGGCCCTTGGGCACGTTGGCTGGGAAATACACTCTTACTGGGAAGATGAGTGAACATGAGGTGTTTGTTGGTTCTGATCTGCTGCTGGGCAGGAGATCAGGGCTCAGAATGACTTGTGTGCAGTGGGGCAAAAGCAAACTAACGCAGTGATATTATTTATGACAACTAAATTCAAATCGGAGTTGGCTGCTTCTCCTAGATCAGAAAACTCATGATAAGCCAACAGCAGGATCCTGTTGTTCTCACTTCTCTTAGCTCTCTGCAGGCTGGTAATAAGTGTGATGTATGATGCCCTTCGTGTTCTTTACAGAGATTCTGCTGAATGTACAGTAATTGGGAGTCTGGTGTGGCATGGAAATGTAAAACTCATCAGGACAAGTACCTGAGGATGGAAGCTGCAGGGAAAGCTGGCAATCGCTGCATTCATGGTGGATCACGGAGTAACAATATCCCTATGATTTTGGTGCTATTAGCTTCAGACATCTCTCTCCTTGTATTTAAGGAAGAAGGATTATTGCAATTGTGGTGTCCTTGTAATGTAGCAGAGATCTTAACATTGCAGGCATCTGCAGACAGAGCTATGCAACCCTGGGACAAACCCGGCTTTTCTGGCCTTTGGTGCTGAGGAGATTTAGAGGAGTGTCTTTGTCAACAGGCTGGATTTGGTGACCTTGAGTAGCAGCCTCATGTAGTTAGGACGGCACATTTGAGTTGAAAGGACTAGCCAGAGAGCAAATGCAATCTTTTAGGAAGAGAAGCAGTCTGGTTTGGAAGCTTTCTACAGAATTATTGGTTGGCGTCATAAGTTTGTGGTGCTGTGGTTGTCACTGTCATTTGTCTGAGGGAAACACGGTGGAACAATTATATCTCTGAAAAAATTAGAATTTAATTAGGATTAGAAATAGTGTGCCAGAAAGTCTTTTTTTTTTCCCTTCCTTTTTTTTTTTTCTTTTCCTCTGCTTTTTTTTCCTACACTTTCACAGTGGATACCAAGCAACTGTCAGGAGCTTGTACCTGACGCTGTAGCCAAGCGTAGAAAAATCATTCATTTATGATCATGCTAGAGGTGAGAATGTTCTGGAGCTCCCTCAGTTGGCCCCTGATTTCAAAACAGGTGAACCACTGCAGTATCTCCTCCTTTGTTTTCTGGAGCCCATGGGCACAGTGGGGTCCTCAGCTGTGGTTACGGCTTCTTGGTAATGTTGCCATGCAAATAATTAATAATAGTTTGTATTAGCATTGTAAATGCTCTCCTTGTGGGACAGGCGAGTTCAGCTGGGCTGATGTGTGCGGCAAGTGTCCAGAACAGGAAGCATAAGCTTTTACAAGTGTTACTGATTATAAGTAGCATCAATCAGTTGTGCCCAAAGCGGCACTAGTTGTCTGTCAGGCTCTTTTCTACAGCAATTATTTGTATTTATTTATTGTGCTCAGAGGACCAGGTCCTCAATGTATCGTTAGACACAAAGCACCTTCAAGAAAATATTCTGATAGAAAATGACACTCACCAAAGCATGTATTTAATCTTCATTCCTTTCAGTGGATGAAGTCCTTCTGCGGATGATTTACTGATGGCAAGAAAGAGCTAAGTTCCAACAGGGCATTTCATTTGTTAATTGCAAGAAATGTTATTTATTTCTCCAGCAAATGCACAGGGCTTCTGAAAACACCGTCACTGAGATATTGCAGGATTGCTGCTGCATGTGTCATGAGTTTTGCAACTGATAACTGTTGCTTTAAGAAAAGGAACGTTTTCTCATGTGGTTTTTCTTCTGATCTGAAAACTGAGGGCTCGACTTTGCCCCTGAAATATAGATAATAATATATCAATCACAGGGAAAGCATTCTCACAAAGTCAAGCACCATTTCATGAAAGTAAGGGTAGGGGCACATAACTGAGAACTTATTAATTGTATTACCTCAGCTTAACAAATCTCTGTGTTGGCAGCTGGCCCACAGCCCGTGTACCCTTAACCCTGCTGAAATAAAACACGCTGCCCTAAACCACTATAAACACTACTTCTAATCTTCTATCTGTTCTCTAAGCCTGGCCTCTCCAGATGTGTAAATGGGGGAAAATGGATGCAGAGCATAAAATCCTTTGACCAAGGTGGCACAGGAAGCCTGTAGCAGAGCTGGGACCAGGACTGGTGCCTCCCAGGCCTCTGCCTTAACCTTGAACAGTTCCTTTACAAGCAGAGAGACAGAAATATTGTTCTATTCCCAAGTGATGGTCCTGCTAACTAATAGAGTGATGTAAGACGAAAGACTGCTCATCCTGAATGTGTCCTCTGAATAAGGAGCGGATTAGTCCTCAGGTTGTTAATCCTGCATCTAAATGAATCTTAAATTAGTTTACAATGTTAATGAGCGGGAGTGAAATGTAGTATTCACTGGCAGTTCATATCACTCATCAGACAGGCTTTAAGAAATAAAATCCTTTTAACTGAAAAACAAGAACGCACACAGTTTCAGGAAGAGATGGTACTGAAAACTCAAATGGCAAGAGGAAAAGGAATCCACCAAAGGCGATGTAGGACCCTGTGTTCACACCGTAACCCCTTCCTGGCAGGCACAGCCACTCTCATAGCGCTCTGACTCCAAACACTCTGAAGCCGACTCATCCACTCTCAGCATCTGCTGCTCTCTGGGAAGCAAAGGTGACTGGTTTCTTAGGAACTGCAAAGGCAGAATTTGAATTTTTGTCTTCTTTTCTTTTAATCCCAAGATAGAAGCTGCTCTTTGCCTAAGAGATGTAATGAAAACTGGTTTGAGGGGCACGATAACTCCCGTATGGAAAAATCATAGGGACACTCCAGCCTCATCCATAATGGAAAGGAGCAGTAGTCTCTGCAGAAAGGGCCCTGTGACAGCAAAGGACACGCTGACAGATGGATCACAACTGCTGCTTGCTCAGTAGCATTGTAGAGTAACAGACATAGATTCTTGGGCCTCAGTTATATCTCTTGGTGATGCTATAATTCTGTGCTGATTTTCCTTTTTAAAGCACTACCTACGCAGCTATAGAAATATCAGTGAAGTTAACTTAACGGTCTTGCAGCTTTTCATCCAAGCTGGCCTGTGCTTTTCGTTTCTTACCGGTTGCTTTTTAACCATTATCCTGGGTGATCTCAAAAGGTGATAGAGCACTTCCTTGGTGACTTTTCCATTTATAAGCCAAACCATACAAACAAGTGTTTCTCACGTGTGGAATTAGGTAGGAGCAGCAATTTGGACTCAGAAAGCTCCAGCCCTCTAAAACCACAAAGGCTGAGAAGATGGACAACTGGGTTTGTAGAACTTCTTCAAAGTAGCATTATCCTTCCATATATACTGAGACTGCAGGAGTAGTGCCTCAAGTGCTGTACTCTGCTTTTCACTATGTTTTTTTTCCTCTTCCTTCTTCAATTTTTGTGCTTTATTGCTCTGTCTGCTTTCCTTGCCCTTGGATTTATATTGCTTTTGTGTCTCTTGCCAGTGTCTATTTAGCACACTAGAGCTCTAATAATAATAGTGCCTGGCTCTGGATGCAGTTTGCCTTCTGTAGATCTCCGGATGTTTTATATAGGGAGGGATAATCAGGCTCACCCTTTCCTACAGATGGGGACACCAAGGAAGCCAGATGGGAAAAATGACCTGCCCAAAGTCACACAGCGGGTCCGAGGCTGAGCCTGAACGAGAACTGTGGGCCAGTTCCTGAACACACAGCACTGAACTGGAGTGATGCTTAGACCCAGAGATTTGGTGCTTGTTAATGGGCACCTGAATCTTCTGGTCTTGGCAGCTCAAGCGCAGGGAAAGGCATGAAAAATAATGCAGATTTCTGTAAGTGGAAACCATGAGGGTATGGCAGGGATTCTGTTGAAATGCAGAGGGAAAAGTGTCTGTCTTCAGAAGGAGCATGGGGATGTCGTTAGAGGAAACCCTGGTAACCCAAAGTTTATACTGTAAAGTCAGAAGCAAGGAAAGATAAGGAAGCGAGAGATCTGGAAGTACTCATTAAAGGTGAATAATCTTAGATAACCAGGGCTCTGAAGGAACTTGTTTCTTCTCACATGGAGAGAGATGGGCATCCTCCCAAATGCCTTTCAGTCCCTGGTTTCCCAGGAAGCCCAGCAATGCCAGGTACTTTCTTAAGTCTTGCTCTGGCCTCATGTATCCTATAAGAGTCAATTCCAGCTAGAACCTCTCTTCATTTGAAAAGTGAAACCTTCATCTACCTGAGTTCCTCTACGGCTTGTTCTGACCTAGTGTAACCTCGCGCTGGATGGCAGCCTTGCAAAGAACTTGGGCAGCTCTGGAGTTCTGTGATTGTACCAGGCATGTGAAGTGAGCAGGGGACTGAAAGCAGTAGAGTGCAATGATGGGATAAATCAAACTTGCTAAATTGAAGGGTTTCCTTTCAACTCCCTTTGACTCCCACCTTCTTGTCATTGGCTTATGATGACAGCCTACCTGCTCTAACAGTTTTATTTATTCGACACAGAGACCACTGCCTCTGGAGGAGATGCTAATCTTGAATATGTGCATATTTGAGTTGCAAGTGCCACATGTTTATTTCCTACCATCTGCTTCTACCTGAATAGATACTGTCTTGCTCCTCATCTGTGCTCTGCATAACTGAATCAAGTTTTCACCTTTCACTTCCTGCTGCACCTGCTTAACTGTTAACAGAGGAACTCATATTCCAGACACCTTCCTGGGTTTTATTTAAAATTCTCGGGTCTTCCTTTTGAGGGTATGACTTCTTCCACCAGAGCACCTCTCAAGGCCCTGGTATCTCAGGTGTCCAAGCCAGTAGGCCAGACAGAATGTTTTGTATTTTTCTTCTTGATTTATGACTACAAGGGGTTTGGACCACTGTACCCTGCCCAGAGCAGGTCCTACCACTGTCATCTTCCCTTCTGTCTGCAAGGATAATTGTTCTTAAATCCTGGTTAACTTCACTGGCAATCTGGAGCTGCAAATGCCAGGATGAGGTAGAGCCAGAAGGAGATCCTCTAAGTCATATCAACAATGAGTAAAACCTTTTTTCCCTGTTTCCTCCTCCAGAGCTGATATTGTATCACTTTTTCTGAACTTCTTCAGCCTTCTGTAGTGTGCTGTTGATCTGGGGATTAACCCGTTTGTATAGGACAACTCCAGTTTAAGTGATAAAGATGAAAAAGCAGGGCTCTGCCTTCAACGTGCCTTGATTAATGTTGTGATGAGTGTGGGTCTTTTACTTATCAAGGTGGAGTGGATCAAGATAGTCCAGAGCCTCATTATTGCCCAGCTAAGCCCTTTACAAGTTCCAACAGGCCTTTTTTAATGTGTGTTAGGATGGTGTCTGGTATGCTGAGAAGTCATGGTGACCTGAGGGTCTGATTCATGAAAGCAGTTCAGCCTATGTGGAAACCCCTTTGCAGTCAAGAATGAAAGCATTTTCTCGACTCAGTAAGCAGGTTATAGGAAAATGCGTTTGTGCCCGGGGACCAAACTATAAAGTGTTGTTTACAGTGTGCACTCTGACAGGACAGCACTAGATTGCAAAGTAAATAATCCTGTGGGGGGCGTGGAAGAAGAGGTGGAGAATGGAGAGGAATGGAGGGGGAGATGTCCTTGCCCCTTGCTGCTAGGAGGTGAATGCATGAGACACTGTTGCACTTAGTCTTTTTATTGTAGGTGTCAGCAGGGGAGTACAGGCTGCCAGAACAGGGAAGCTCTCCAGACTGGTTTGTCTTCATTAATATCTCTATTTTATGATGCTGCATGGCCACTAACACAGCATAACAATTCATTTTCCCTTCCCATCTTCCTGCTGTGCAGAAGGAATGTTGGTCCTAACTCTTGACCTTTGGGACAGGGCAGGAACTTGGTTCCTGCAAGAGAAACTTGTGCTTGTGCTGCCTGTGGTGTGTCTGTTCTGTTAAGTAGATATTGGCCCATTTTCCCTTAGGCTGTAGTACAGGCACCTCTTGCCCAGGTTGTGTTCAAATTCTGTAATTTATTATAACAGTGAGAGGAGAGATTTCCCTCTGATGTGACAGTAGTTATTCCACCCAAAGGCCTAAGTTTTTGACTTAGCATGTCCATCTCCCCCTACACATGTTCCTCAAACCTCAGAATTTCATTCATTTATAGCAGAAGGTAGGATTTTTGTTGGTATTGTGTGGTGCTTTTACACAACAACTTCATCTTAATACCAGCTATGCAGTCTCACATAGTATCTGCACTGTATTGTGCGTTTCATGCACAAATACTTCAGAAGGACCCATCTTGCCACCTTTGCTTTTTTTCATTAACTCCCTGTTTGGACTTTTGAAAGAGGGAGATGAGCGTTTGAGTTACTTTTCATGCCATGATGAGACATCTAATGGCATCTAACACTGGAAGAGAGAGGTATGTTCTTATATTCAATACCTCACATGTAGCTGTCATGGTTTAACCCCAGCTAGCAATTAAGCCCCATGCAGCTACTCGCTTCCTTGACTTGATTTTAAGGGAAGTTGAATCAGGGTCTTCTGTGTACTGGGAGTGAGAAAATAAAACTGACTTTTATAAGTGTATTTCTTTTATTTAATGGGCTTTGTCCCAGGGAAGCCGTAAATGTTGTTCTCTCTCAGAAGATTTATTTTAAGATTTGTTTGGTTTTTGTCTTGTCTCCCGCAACTGAAGAACTCTCATGTTCTTAGAGCACAAGCCTACCGTTCTGCAAGGCAGCATCCTGTGTTGTGAAAAATGTAAGCAGCTGTGCTCATGCAGGGATCTGAGATCAGGTGATAAAAGGGTCAGGCTTGGTCTGTGCGCACTGAGCTATTTCCAAGCAAATACAGTATAGTTGGAAGCTTTGCTGTTGGAGGTGTTTGATTTGAGAGACATTATCTGGATAAAGCAAATAGTCTTGACAGAGCATGAAGGAGCTGTGAAGCACTGAAGGTACTGCCTTGTGACGAAGGAAGAACTTTGCTGGTAGTTTCAATACTGCAGGCATTTGGGAGACTCTGGAAGTACCAGGGTGTTTTCACAGCAGTGGGAATACTGGGGTCCTAGACCAGCCCATATGATTGTTTTGCTTCCCTAGTGTGTCCCATCGTGAGTTCCAGGCTATCTTTCCTCCAAACCAGTGCTTCTCAAAACTTTTGGGGTGTGTGCCAGACAACTCTGCATCCTTACAGCCCATTTTTTTATACTGATTTATCATTCAGACCACTATAAAAGTAATACAGTTCTGTGAGTGGCTGCAAAAACCCTTGCTGTTACCTTGTGGAACACAATTTTGGGAACCACAGCCTTTAGGTGTTGCAACTGGTGTGTTCTGGGCAGAAGCCACTGCATTTTGGAGCAGGTTGCAGTGATTCCTGTATATAGACCTGTACACACCTGGGGAGGGGTGACTCATTTGTAGACAGATATACCTGCCTTTGAAAATGAGTCCCAGGGCATCAGTTACGTAAAAAGTTAACATTCCTCCTGGTATTTGGTCACGTTACCAGCCTGCAGAACTAGATTCCAATTAATACAAGTAAGGCTGAATTGAATGAATGATGTATTGTTCCAAAGAAATCTCCCAGTGCAGTTCCCTTACCCCCAGTACCTGCACATATCCCTTGAGTTTTCCTGTATGCTGATGTAAGGTTACAGTGCACAGACCAATTTTCTTCTTAGATTGTGCAGGAAGCTGGTTTGGGAGGGAAAATATTACTGACCATAGTCCATTACTTACCCCAATTCAAAGTTAGTTGTCATAAAAAATGTAAATGTACATAAAGATTTTTTGCTCAAACTCTCTCCAGTTGTTTTCAAGTTTTAGTCAAGTGATTAAAGGTGGTTTAAGTTTTTAAATCTCAGATGAAAAGCAGTTATTTGATGGGATGAATGGTAGGAGGAGGGGTTCACACACATTCTTGTGTTCTTTGCTGTTTTAAGCTGGAAGTCCTTGGGTTTTCAGTGGAAAAGATGCTTCAGTTTTGATCTCTTTCTCCACTCAGTTATACATCAGGTTATTCCTTTTTAAACATTTGGACAGTTTTAACCACTTCCTCCTTCCAACCTTTTCATCCACTGGCGTTTACAGAAGCAAGATTTCTTTTATGTACTCTCCTACTTGATCACTCTCCTTGCTCTTTGTAGATGACCTGAATTGGAGATGTGGCAACTCTATTCCTTTGTTGGGACAGTTGTATTGAACCAAGAATATTAATAGTAATCTACCTCTCCTGCAAAGGGTTGCTGTAAAGAACTAAGAAATTATGATAACTTTATTTGGAGCTATGCTAATTTTAAATGGATAGTTACAATAAATTACTGTTGGGGTAGACTTGGAAATGAATTAGGGAGGTAGTACAGGTAAAGCTGTTTGAGCTTTGATTTCCTTTTACAATTCTGCTGATGACACTGGCCAACGTGCTCTCTTCTCTGGGTCTTTTCCCTGATTCCTTTTCCCTGTAGTTCGTCAGTTTGTAAAGGCAAAGCCATCACCTCCCTGCAAGCCTGTAATCAACTGCTTGTTAAAACTGACCTTGTTAAGGAAGTTTTCAGGGTAGGTTTGCCTGTCTGATGTTTTTTGGGGAGCTGGGTTTCTTTTGATTTGTTTTCCTTGAAGACTGGTTGAAACATGCTCCAAATTCTTTGTTTATATTTCTGTCTTAATCACAGTTACTGGTTTTATCCTTTCTTCTCCCCACCCCAGGATGCGAGTGCTCCTGGTCACTACAGCAGTCGATGGTGCTTACTGGCAGCTCCATGCTTTTATGTTCAGCATCCTGTAGTTTTGTCCAACTTAGCTGGCAATGTAAATAACAATAAAATTTCCTTAGCGCCCTTGACCACACCTTTTGCACGTTAGAAATCATTGACAAAGTCAGACAAAGGAAGGTACTATATCATGAGAGCCTTTCCGCCTAGAATGATTGATGTAAGAAAGATGGGTGAGTTAAAGACTAACTTTGCCACAAAAAAAAAAAAAACAACAAACCAAAAGGGGGTTTCTTTTTGCTTTCTCTGGAATTTGCAGGGTGCTTTAGAGATCCATGTGTTGTTGAACTAAGTTGCATTCCATTTAAACATATGGACCGCTTTTAAAAGCAACCTTCCATTTTACAGGTGTACTTTGGGATATATAAATCCTTAACTTACTAACTGTGCCTGCAAATCAAAGTAGTTAAGTGGCACTAATTCTACCAGCGAAATTGCTCCCAGGATAAATTGCAAGTTCAAAATTAGTCATTTTGTTGAGGATCCTTTAAAAACCTGATACTAAAAATAGGTATTAGTTCAGAAAGGCTGATGTAAAGAGTTATGGTGAGGAGCATACAAGTGTTTGAGTAGATAAAACCGTCTCCTTTATTGGTCTTCTAGAAGGTAAAATTACAGAACAGGAACATGAAAAGGTCTCATAATTTTTGCTGGTTTAGTCCCTGTCCCCATTTTGTTTCTAAATTGACATCTTCCACCCTCAAAATGCTGCCTACGCAATGTTCACTGCTGGAGTGTATAAGGCACTACCGTGGCGTTACAGCTCATGATGCTGAAACTCTCATCGGCTACGTGGTTGCTTTTGCATAGTCAGCTGGGGCTAGAAAGAGCATCTGTCTCTAAGGGCAATTTTTTGGCACCTCTAATAAAATGTGATGAGATCTTATAAAGAAACCTACTTCTTCAACATGTTTGACTTCCCTGGTAGCTGTCACGATCTGTCACAACACCAGCCTTGCAAGTTGTCTATTATCTGAAGGTACCTGGAGTGTGTTGGCGCAGAGCCACTGTTAAGGGATGGATGTTTTAGATGTGGATGCAATAATCGGTGGGATTTGGCCGAGGGGTGCCCCGCTCTGTCTCTTGTGCTGCCCAGTGTCCTGGGCTATATGTTATTAGCATGCAAAATCAGCTGTGAAAATCAAGTGTGCTCACAAGGTGAAGGGACTGGAGCACAAGTCTTGTGAGGAGTGACTGAGGGAGTTGGAGATGTTCAGCCTGGAGAAAAGGAGGCTGAGGGGAGACCTTCTTGCTCTCTACAACCCCCTGAAAGGAGGGTGTAGCCAGGGAGGGGGATGAGTCTCTCCTCTTAAAGAACAGGCGATAGGACAAGAGGAAATGGCCTCGAGTGACACCAGGGGAGGTTCAGGTTGGATATCAGGAAAAAACAGTGAAAGGGTTATCAAGCCTTGGAGGTATTTAAATGCCAGGGTAGATATGGCACTGACAGGCACGGCTTAGTGATGGACTTGGCAGTGCTGGGTTAATGGTTGGACCCAATAATTTTAAAAGTCATTTTTGATCTAGACAATTCATGATTCTGTATTTCTGAGGAAAAAAAAAATAATTATCCTCAGACAGCAGTTTGGTGCCTCTGTCTGTGATCAGGGTGAAGGGGAGATGTCACCATGTGCACTGGGAACATCAAGTTTGGGGCTGTGCTCTCTCTCACCTCTGTGTGATTAACAGACAAGAGGAAACGGCCTCAAGTTGCGCCAGGGAAGGTTTAGGGTGGATATTAGGAGAGATTTCTTAACAGAAAGGGTTATCAAACACTGGAACAGGCTGCCTAGGGAAGTAGTTGAGTCACATCCTTGGAGGTATTTAAAATACAGGTAGCTGTGGTGCTGACGGATATAGTTTGGTGGTAGGGTTGGCAGTGTTAGGTTATTGGTTGGACTTGGTTGGACTTGATGATCTGAAAGGTCTTTTCCAACCAAAGCAATTCTATGATTCTATGACATTCAGGTTTGGAGTATGTGAAGGGAAACAGAGTTGAATGTGCTTTGGAAAAAACACCTTCCAGTTCCTAACAAGTTCTATGAGGCTGTATGTTCCCAGAGGGTTATCCAACCTGCTGGGGGGTGAACTCTCCGTGCTGCGTTGCCCTGTCTCCCTCAGTTGGCATCACTAGCCTGGACCTGCAGGGGTTTCATTTCTGTTTTACCCATCTGGAGCCTTCACTTGCTTCCAGCTTTTGTGTTAATATTCCAGTCGTTGTGCCTGCTAATTGCTTTGAAATGCATGGATGTAATAATACAGCAAGTTATTAGCAGGTACGATATAGAATATGTCATGATTAGGGCAGAGGGGGTGGCAAGACAAAGAGAAAATATTAAAAGAAAATATCTCTGGAAAGAATTGCGGAGAGAGAGAACTGATTTTCCTGAAAAGCAAGTTTTCCAAAGTTGCCCCTGTTCTCACTGAGGATGTTTTATGGCAGCAAAGGTAATAAAGGATATTATACAATGGGTGTTGAAGAGCTAGCAGCTGCTAATGTTGTACCTTCCAGTGACTTGGACAATACCATATATATAACACACTGACCTGAGAAAATGTTTGCATTGTGTATTAAAAACATTAATTTTCCCTGTTTGTACTTACTGAACTTGTTCTTGATGGATTCATAGTCCAGAAACTAGACTCTTTTGTTTAACCTCCAGACAAATAAATTGCTGGCAATTCCACGACAAGTTTTTCCCCAAGATTCAGTTTTTGGCTGCTGATAATGAAGCTAAGCTGGCATCTTGGGACATTTATGATGGTATGGTCTCCAGGGAGAGGAACAGAATTGGCACTGAACGCAAACTGATTCAGATGGGCCA
Source organism: Pedionomus torquatus (assembly GCA_013398155.1). Lineage (NCBI taxonomy): Eukaryota > Metazoa > Chordata > Aves > Charadriiformes > Pedionomidae > Pedionomus > Pedionomus torquatus. Next base: position 84,668 of record VZRU01013100.1, read on the forward strand.
GTGGTCAGTCACCAGTCTCACCTTCTGCATACGTAGTACTGATTGGAATAGGCTTTTTTAAAATATGTCAACAGTCCCTGGATTCACCAAATGTTGTCTTTCCTTTTTTCCATTAATGTAATTGATGATGCATGAAGGCATTGCATTTGCAAGCCTTGCGCATTGCAGTATTCATTCACTATGTTGTTTTCCAGTAGTACTCATCCTACCAGAAAGATACTAGTCAGAAGAAATTGAAAACAAGGGATGATTTAAAAGAGGGTCCAGTCCTGAGCTGTGGCTCTTGGAACTATTGTTGATCCTGGGATCTTTTACAGAGGTCATGTCCTTTTATCCACAGATGCCAGTTTATTTGTGAAGCTCACTCCTGGAGCTGCAGCTCAACTCAGTGTTGAAGTGTTTTTGCAAGTCAGGGATGACACTGGAAATTCATGCGGGTGATAATCTTAGAAATAACAATTGTAAGATGGACAGAGACCCAAGTTCTCCAGGGGAGTTATGATCCTTTTTCCTTTTACAAACCATGACGAATTAAACATTGGCATACATCAGTATTTCAACTATTTCCTTAAATGAATGTATCCCTCTTTGAAGGCCACCCAGCCACTCTGAAACACTTGCTCTTTGTCTAAATTACCATTTATAACAGCAAGGGGCAAAAGCATTTCTAAATACTGTCAGCAAAATTGAATCAGCGAATAATTTCTGTTGAATAGCAGTAGCCACTTACAGTTGTGAGAGAGGCTTCCTTGCACCCTCCCTGACTCCTCCTCACTGTCGGATGAAGATGGCTTGTCACTGGAGGTGTTTATCTGTGGCTCGCTGTTTGTTCAGCTCTTTTGTCCTGTTAGTCTGCACATAATTGCAAATTGCTGTTGATAGCGATGTTTCTTTGCATTTACTTTGTGGTACAAAAGCCTATTGAAACGTTACTAGCATTTGAAAAGGTAGATGGATAAGCTCCATACCCTGGCAGAGAGTTGTGGTTGTTTCAGGGCTGGTGGGCATCCTGTGGAATTGGGTGGGAAGTGGGAGGTATTTCTGATCCCTGTGCTCAGACTCTTAAATATTGATGAGACTCCCTCTAAAGTGTGCTGGACATGAAAAACTGTGGGAGAAGAGGGTATTCTGGATGTCATAAGGTCATGTTTTTTCAGTTCTTGGGCTGGCCGTGGATCTTTTTAGAAGGCTGGGGTTGGTGGCCATCTGGAAAGCCTGTCTCTTCCAGTTCAGATGCCAGTCCAGTCCCTCCAAGAAGCACAGGTGGAGGACCTGATGTGTTTAGCAGCAAGAGAAGGCAGGGTGATTACTGCTGAAGGGCTGGAGCCTTGTTTTCTGCCAAAGGTAGCTCTGCTGTCTGGCACATCTCCTCCCTGGCCCACACTGTGCTGTTACCAGCCCAGGTCTGTGGTTCGGCATCTTATTCCTTGGCCCTTGCAGCTACCGGTGAATTGATTTTTGTCTAAACACACAGAAGCTGTGACTGGTGCAAGTGTAATGACTGAGGTTAAAAAAGAAACTCAAGTAAGAATTATTTCAGGGTACAGGGGAAGCAAATAGGACAAATGGTTCCTTCCTTGCCTTTTATGAGAATTTGTGACTCAAAATGAAACCAGACAGCAAGTGCATTTGCACACACGACACTCTTAGCCGATGTGTCTGGTCCAATTCAGGCAGCCCCGACCCTACTCTGACTCGCATTTGGTCTTCACACGCACACCCTTCACTTCCTTCCTACAGGAGTCGTTTCAAAGATAATCTGTATTGTTCATTTACTTGTTCTTAAAAATCAAGGGGGAAAGTAATGTAAAAGCGCATGAAACAATTCATGTCTTCAAAAGGTAGGGTGTGTAGTTTTCTTCTGTTTTCCTCATCACACAGAAACAATCAGTACACATCGTTTTGGTGGAAAGCACCCCAAAAATGTCGCAGTGAGCAGTCAGCTTGTGGAAATGAATGTCACAAGGAGTGCCGTCAGGGCTAGAGCTTAAAAGACCAAATCTTTCTGTGAATAACACATTATAACTCTTGGGAAGGCTTAATTCAGCTGCCTGTGTAGGAATTTTGTGTACTTTTCTCGGAAGGATCTAATTGCTGTCACTGTCACAGACAGGATGCAAGACTACATGGTTTTCTGATCTCTTGCCATTGTTTTCATGCTCTTATGAATTGGTCTCCTGAGGTTACATGAAAGATCTTTATTGGGAGACTTGTTATTATTTATACCCTGCGAATGCCTTGGACAGAAAGAGGTGGACACTGCTGTTAAGGAGAAACTTGTGAGCTCCCATCAAGAGATGTTTCTCTCTCCTTCTGTGTTGCTGTTTTGAACTGAAACCCAGTCAGCACTGTAGAAATTTCCTTTGTAAAATCAGTGTGGTTTTGGTCCAGCCACTGATAGTGGTGCTTTATATAGCAAGAGCAGCTATTGTATTTTATAAGCAACTCAGAAAAATGCAGGCAATTGAGCAGGGCAAAATAATGAAATTCCCTCTGTGACAAGCAAGTGGCTTTTTAGAAGTAAAGTTTTGGTGGGCAGGGCAGAGTTTAGAAATTCGTATGCTTCCTCCACAAATGAAGATGAAGCTATTTATATCAAGCACTAGGATCCCTGGGAGAAGGTAAAGTTGGAGGAAAAACTTTGAGAATAATAAGACAATGCCAGGCTGTTGGATTAACATAAAACAAAAGTAATTACCCACAATTGCTTTTACATTCATATCTTCTGTGGATTTTAGCATATTCCCATTCCGTGGGGAATTCTATTTCTAAAAAAGTGTATTTGCAGGAGGCTGCAGATGGCAGGATATCCCTCGTGGGTGCTGCCTGTATCTTACAGCAAGTGAATAAAAATCAGGTATTTCAGATGTCCTCTTAAAGTTCTTGTGATCAGAAGTATTTTCATCCCTTGAAATTCAGTTTAATCTGATGAATGTTTGCCTTTCTCCAGATGAAAGGCAGGCAGCATGAGCCCAGGGAGAAGTCAGCCTGTTTAGAAATTTGGAAAGATCTGAACTGACCTCTGTGAAGGGAGGTGGCTACAATATGGGGACGAATCAGCAGTTTTCCCTTCAGATTGATAATTTTCTTAGTTATTGACTTTAAAAGATGCTGTTTTACCGATCTGCTGAAAGCACTCTTGAAGTTGTATGGCTCGAATTGGAAAGGTAGCAGTTTTGCAGAAGAATGTCATGAAGGGAGTTTACTTACCAAACCCCAGCACGCTTTTATTTACACGTATACAAATGCGTATTGTGAATAGGATTCCTTGTGTCCCCCCCATCAGGACAGCTCTGCTCTGTTCCTGCCAAAGCAGGACCCGGGGGGACACTGGGGGTCTCTCACCAAGCCCAAAGCCTGGCCTCTCCATTTGCCTGCTGTTTACATACCTTCCCAAGCAATTTCTGGAACATGTAATTTGCAGATACATCTTTGGTTTTAAGTCTCAGTAAGACGGTGGATGTCAATTAACGGGCATTAAAAGCTTGAGACCAAAGTCTCGTTTCGTACCTCTGTCCTGTCCAGAATACAAAATGATTGCAATGAGGCTGCCAGTGCTGTGTTAGTTGATAGCCAGTTGTGTAATTAAAATCAGAGTATGGCCATTTTTCCTTCAAAAGAGGGAGGGTGTGTTTTGCCAGGCCCACTAGAATGGTACAACAGCCCCCTAAAGAACTGTGATAATAATTAAAAAGAAATCAGTCAGTCCCACTGGCTGCCTGAGGAGAATGCCAGTGAAGAGCTACGTGTCCCCCGGTTCCCAGAGTAGGGCTGTGTGGATTTGCAAGGCTTTGGTGGAGCTTTTTCTTGCCACTCACTGTCCCCTCTGTTCTCACTAGCACAGTGCTGGTAGCCCTGGTGATGGGTGAAGGTCACTCTCTGGCCAAGACCACCAGCAAAACCAGCAGCTGAGCACTGGCCTTCCCTGAACCCCTCGCCCTGGAAGTGTAACTGAGTCAGCTCTCTGGTGCCCAAGCAGTTTGTACGGGATCTTTATAAGCCATGTGACTTCTTAAAGTGACTTCTCCACAAAAAATGACTCTATGATCCTGTATGTTTGGTTGCGGCAGGGTTTCTCCTGCTTTGTAAATGCAACCAGCAGCTGTTAGAAACTCGGGTGTAGAGGTTCGCAAGGCATTCCTGCTGTGGGTTAGTCATTTATTTGTGAATTTCCTTTTAAAAACAAACCTGACATCTGACAAAAGCTCTGGGATAAGAGCATGCCAGAGGACCATTTCTTGTAGCAGGTTTCCCCGATTACGGTGGCATGAGCAGCTCTTGATTCCTCTCTAAAGAGAAGTGGAAGAACTTCCTATTGCACAGTTTTTCTTAAGAAGCTGCTGCTGTTGACGAAATGCAGGTAGCCAAGAATTTAGTAGTAACACACCGTGCTTTCAAAGCATCTTCTCCCTCTCTTGTGCTCTTACTGCTGCAGGAAGCAAGTTTAGAGACTGATTTTTCTGTGAGACAGAATAGACTCCTATTGCACACGAGGTGTTAGTGGAGGTAGGATGCAGGATTTGGTGTGTCGTCGTAAAGAAGGATGTTAAATCTCGTTTTAGGATGAAAACAGCCTTCCTCCCCATCCCCAAATTGGGAACAAGGAACGTTGTCAAATACAAATGATGTATCCTTCTATTAAGAGAGTAACAGATTTAAAGTATTTTATTGCCAATTAAATCTAATTCATGCTGCTCAATGCAGATTTCAGGGATCAAGGGATTTAGATTACTCTGCATTATCAGCGTTAGGCCGTCATTTCTCACTGTGGTCGGAAGAGCTTTGTGGGTGAAGGCACAGATAGATGGTTGTCCCTGCTCCATGGACATGGGCTTGCTCCTGTTCCCTGGTTAAACACATCTGTGCTACAGTGCTGTACATCAAGGACCCAAACAGAAGAGACAAGGGCTGTCTCCAGTCCTCGGCAGTCCCCTCAGTTTGCTTTCCAGGTGGCTACACAAGCTCTGGTACTGGCACAAGGCAAAGTCTGACCAGTTCTTCCTAAAAATCTCACTTTTCTTTCCAAAGGCTGGTGTGAACCAAGCTGTAGAGTGAGCCTGGTACCCTGATCACAATGGAAGAAGAAAGATCTTGAGTGCAAGAAGAGAATAGAATAAAATAGAGATTCTTTGGGTCTGTGGTTATTTGAATGCTTTTCTCAAGACATCTTTCTCTAGGTGTCCTTGTGTCATCCTTCTGGGGAGTGAGGGCAGCTGGAGCTGATTTGGGGTTGAAGCTTTCAGATGTGCGGAACTTGCTGGAAAACTGCACAGAAAGAGAAAAGCAAAGCTGCTGTTCTTTCAGATGAGGACTCTCCTGAATGCCAGGAGCAATTACTGGCTGTTCCTCTAACAGCAGCTCTAAGGTGGTTTTAGGTGTATTTCAGTCATGTGGAGGCATAACTCATCCTGTAGCAGTGTCACTCACGGTGTTGCAGTGCTGCTGACAAAGCTGCTGACCCATCTCTCTACCTCTGGGATCTCATGTCTAACTCAGGATGGGCCAGAATGACTACAGATCTATCCTAATTGGCTAAGTTAATCAAGTTCCCCTACAGCTGATTGCACTGTGGAGAACAGACCCACGTCAGGCATGAGAGGCTGCAGCCAGGAAGGGGTAGTATCCTCTTTTGCTCCAAAACGTTAACCAGCAAAGGTGCCCAACTGTCGCCAGTGTCAAATGGAGGAGAAACTTCAAGAGGTCAAAGCTGCTGTTAATTGGCTGGATACTTCATCACTTGCATATGCAAGTGATATATGAGTGTGCATATGCAGGATAAAGTCACTTGTGGTATTAGAAAGGTAACTATAAACCATGTTCCAGCTTTTAGAATGAATTTTAGGTGCAACTCAGTAACGTGTTGATAAGCCATTACCCAAGCAAACAGGCAGAAATGATGCAGATGCAGTTTTGTCTTCATAACTTTATGTTTTTTCAAAATAACATAGGAATAGTTGTACCAGACCGCACCAGAGGTCCTTTTAGTTTACTATTCAGTGTTTGATTGTGATCAATAGCATATATATATATATATATTTATATATGGAAAAAAGTAAAAGGACAAGGTTATGGTGATAGTTCCCTGGAATACCTTATCAGCTGGATAGCTGAGGCCTTTCTGAACAAGAGGAGTTATCTTTAAGAGTCCTTATATTAGCATTCTTCCAGGACTTTGTCCAATCCTGTTTTGAAATAACATAAACCCTGAGCTCCTGTAGCCTCTTGTGATAAAATCTCCATTAGTTACATTTTGTGCCTGAAATACTTCCTTGATGTGAACTTTGCAGCTGCCTGTCTTATTTGATGCCACCTGGTCAGTCTTCTAAGAGAGTAGGTGGTTCAGTTTTCCCCTTTTCCATGCTACTCATGGTGCTACATCTCTTCTATAACCACATCACTTGCTTCTTTTCTAGTATGTTTAATGTTTCACTATAAAAAGCCCTATTTCATCCTTTTGTCAGTTCTTTTTGACACTCTCTGTCCTTTTCCCAGTGATAACCTTTCACATTACAGGGATGCAGTAAATTTGAAAGTACTAAAGCGTGTTTACTGGTAAAGAGGTTCTGATCTCTGCTGCCATTGGGGCTTGGTAAGTGGTCATACCTAAACAAAAACCTCAGCTCTAAGGCCCACTGAATCAAGTGGGAGTCCTTCCATCGACTTTGGTCAAGAGTCTAAATCAAACCACACTAAAAGCATTTTGCAGAAATATTACTCAAAGTAAAAGTGGCTATAAAACAAAAATAGCCTTGGCTTATTTCCGAAAGGTAAGAAACCTGAAAGCAGTTTAAACACTGATGGACTGGCTCATTTTCTGGGTTCTGCTGCAAAGTGTAAGCAGGCTAATGCTGTGTTAGACAATAATTCGCATGCCTTTTGTCTGGCACTGCAATGGAAAGCAGACTCTGCCACAGCCTCCTGTTCCTGCCCCCTCTTCTCACCTACCATGTAATGAACCAGTTGTGGACCTGGCGGAGATGTGGGTTTTTTAATTGATGGGGGGAGGTGGTGTCTGCTCCTCCTCAATTACCCTCACGTGTAGATTTTAATCCCCCAGTCAACCACACTATGGGGCTGTGGAAGCCATCCTGCTGGCAAATACACTGCTTATTTCCTTGCAAAAGATGTCCATTATCTGCTGGTCTCCCCAAACCAGCTCTCCCAGCGTCAAGCAGGCGCTGGTTTGGGCTCAGGGAAGCGGTTGGCTCTACACTGGAACTGCTTCTTCCTATTGCTGCCGGCAGCACTGTGTTGTGAAGCGCATCTCTAGGAACACAGTAACTGTTTTATTGATGTTCAGGTTGCCCAAACCCCTTAAAAACAATGGTAATGCAATTACTCTAATTCCCAAAGTGAAAAGCAGGAGGTGGGTTCGGGTTTTTTCTTTCTTTAAATTGTTGCTTATGTACAGCTGTTCAAAATTTAATCCAGTAGCAAATGAGCTTCTGCTCCAAGTAAATTTGCTGGACATCCAGAGAGACTGAACAACCCAGTAAAATGCTAGTTTTTCCACTCCACTGTACACTGAAATAAAGAATTTTTAAGTACAGCATTGGGCCTCAGTGGATGTAGGAAATGGTAGTGAAGTACTAACTGTAAATAACCTTCTACTTAATTGCTTTAGCAATAAGCAAGATAGGAACAGCTGAATCTTTAAATGCAGCTTCAACTGACATAATAACAGAAATTAATATAAAAAGGTGGAAAATTTGAGTGCTGGTTTAGATCTTGGATTTTAATTCCAAGCTGTTTTTCCCTTGCCTTTGGTTTGTATTTGAATGATTTTGTCTGTAAGTCTGCTTCTGGAAGGAGCTGCCACAGCCATGGGACTCAGGTCTTTGCCAGTCTCAACAGTACTCACCTGTAAGGGTTTGTTTCCCTTTTTAGGCTTCACTTTTTTTTAGAGTTATGTCTTGTAGCTGTTATCTAAGCATTTGGGACTGAAGGGGAATATTTACTATTTCCCTGTGCAGCATCGCACAGAGTGAGTGAAGTACCTCTCACATGCGTGACATTGTGTACTCCTCACTGTATGGACTAATGATATACTGGACTATATATGGCAGTTTTGACAACAGTTACTTATATTTGACCATAGTGTTTGCTCTTTGCTCAACACAGTTCCTCTTCAAAGTTCAGCTGGCATTCGTTGTGTTATTGGATCAGTTTTCTAGTTATTCTTATCTGATTTTCTGTTTGCATTGAGTGGATTTCCGAGCAATTCCCACTGAAGCAATTAGTCTTGTTGTCCAAGGTGAACAGAGCAAGTTTCAGGATATCCTTTGCTGGGAATATAAGGGCTAAATCTTTGAAGAATTTGGTTTCTGCAGCGAGGAAAAGGGATGGAATTATCAGTACCAAATTCTTGCTGAGGCTGCATCTTGCGTGATGTTAAGTCAATGATGAACTTGCCAGGAAAGCTGTCTTTCAAGCTTCGTCTCTCTTCATAACTCTGTAGCCAGGTTCTGACCCTGTCACAGCAAATGAAACTGAGTGGTATGGTACAGCAGCCACCTTCTCAATGTAAATGTGTATGTCAGCTGGGTGTGTATATAGTCATCCTAAAGATGTTGTTTACATTTTATAGCAGTTTGCTCTAAGGAAAAAAAATCTGGCGCCTCGTGGTGCAACAGATGAGAGAAGACAAGATTGGAGTTTGAATACTGATGAGTGGCATCTGCAGTGAGGGAAACACAATCTAGAGTGTCCTGCCAAACAGAGAGAAACTAGAGAAATGCAAACAGCATGATTAATTAGGGCCATGCCTTTAAAAGCATTGGTCTCTTGCTTATTAATTTGCTGGGGACACAAGCATGCAAGAATGAGGCATTTATGAAATTCTCTATTTCATCTTGAGCTGTGATCTCTTCTGGGAGAGCATTTCAGGGCCTACAAGAAAGCTGGGGAGGGACTTTTTACAGGAGCATATAGTGATAGGATGAGGGATGATGGCTTCAAACTGAAAGAGGGTAGATTTAGATTAGATATTAGGAAGAAACTCTTGGCTGTGAGGGTGGTGAGACCCTGGCCCAGGTTGTCCAGAAAAGCTGTGGCTGCCCCATCCCTGGAGGGGTTCAAGGCCAGGCTGGATGGGGCTTGAGCAACCTGGTCTGGTGGGAGGTGTCCCCTGCCCAGGGCAAGAGGTTGGAACTTGATGATCTTTAAGGTCCTTTCTAACCTAAACCATTCCATTTCCAAACCAAACATTTGTATATGTAAGTCCAGTTGACTTGGTGTGTTCTCGAGCCTTTTTTCTTTTTAAAGGCTCCTGTGTTCAATGGTGTCAGTATATGACAGCTTTGTATGACATGTGGAACTGATGGTGTGTTTCAAAGCTCCTTACACTTATCAGAAACCTCGAGTCTGCACGATAGTCTGGAACTCTGTGATCTTGTGTTTTGCACTTGGCAAAACGCAGTAACGTGATCCATCTGTTGGCTGTTGAATTAGAAATTAAGTAAAACAAAGTCCATGCGGAGAGTGATGTAACAGTGTACCTAGAGCAGAGTTTGTGATAGTAATGATTTTAAAGGTGATGTTTTTGCAAGCAATTGTATTGTAAGAATCAATCTCCATTGAAGGATTACTATTTTAAGTGCCATTTCCTTTGGGTCCTTGGGTTGCCCCATAGTCAGGTATCGCTTCTGCCTTGGTCACGTTACCATGTTGTGTCTGACCTGTCAGATTCAGGGGTGAGTAGCATCAAAGGATCTTTGTACTTGCTTGGCCTATGTGGTGCTGTAAGGAAAAAAAAAAAAAAGCTTTTAATTGTGATTGTTGGTGTTCAAAAATACCTTTGACATAGATATGGTCCTGTAAACAGGACACTGCTGAAGCTGGAAGACCTGTGTGGCTTCAAGATTTCTGTGCTTCACCCTGGGCAGGTCACTTTCCCTGTGTCTTAATTTCCTTAGCCTTGGTATAGAAATTAATGATGTTTAACTTCCTTTCCAAATTGTCCCAAGCTTCACTGTGATTAAATGTGCTGCGTATGTGCTGAGTAGCTTTATTAGAGTACAAAACTATAATGAAAATGAAAATTAAAAAAAAAGAGGCATTGCAAAAAGATGTCTTTGAACCAGAAGGGCTGGTTGGGCTGTTTGGAGAGTCTTTTATCCACTATTGCTGGTAGGTGGCAGCTGGTCCCATAAGCAGGGGGTCACAACCAGAAGCCCCTGGAGCAGAGGTGTCTCGAACAAAGCCCAGCAGAGCAATGGCTCATGCAGAAAGAGCAGGATTGTGCTTGTACGCACCCATAAATTATCCCATCCAGAGGGAGCTGGGTGTTGAGGTATTCTCATTGTTTGGACATTTGTTGTTGGGGAAAATACTAACAACCTCACAGCACATAGTTCCTTGCTGTGTCAAAGTGGATTGCCGGTCCCTTGGGGCAGAGGCTGTCTGGGTCTGCCTTCCCCAGAGCCAAGCACATTGTCAGCACTCAGTTAGACCTGTATATATGGTTTCATGCTGACTCAGAGCTCAAGGATAGCCACTATTTTTCTCTTGTTAAGCATCCCTGCATAGAGTGAGTGAGCTATTTTTACCTGAACCTGAACCTTTCTAGCATTATTCCTGATAAGAGACAAAAACACCCTGTGTGCTTGAAGTCAAAACGGAAAGAAGTGATCTTTTCTTGGAGGCGTCTGTGATCCTCTTACCTTTCCAGTAGCTGAGGAAGCACAGCCTCTGCCTGTGCCTCTGTCAGTGCCTTGCTGCCCTCCAGGTTATACTCCTTGGACAGGAGAAACCCCTCTCTGAGCCACAAAGGGCTGAGCAGTCCCCACAAGAAAAGGGCGAGTGAGACAGAGGCAATGGTGTCTTTAGAATCAAGGGGTGGAAAGCTGTTGGGCTGGAACCACTTCAGTGAACAGTTGTAGGTTCAAGCTGGTAATTTTTTATTTGGAGGGAAAGAGGAGAAAAACGAGGGCAACGAAGTCTATTCCAGTAGTCAGGAGCTTCTTGTAACTCTTAGAATTTGCAGTTTCTCCCTCTCCATTCCACTCCTTTGCTTCCACTCTCTGGGGCTTTGCTTTTCCTCCGAGTACATGGACAGCCCTGGAGAGGGAAGCTCAACAGTGACCAAACCTGAGGTACCTGGAGGAGGCAACAGAGGCTGGGGAGGATGCTTTCCTTCTCTGGTGGGTGTTTGGATGGAGGAGGAGGGAGGGAAATGTAAGATTGGGTTTTTTAAATTTTTTTTTTCAATGCTGCACATTGTTGTGATTCCAGCCATGCACAGAAGAAGCTGGGCAGTGCTGGCTGGGAAGGTGCTTGTGCACCTGTACAGGGTGGGACAGGCATTCAGAGGCAGAAATAGACACCAAGCCATCCTGTTTGGGCAATTATACTCTTCCTGCATTCTTACCATAGTCGGCATTTCAGCAGCTGTGCCACAAAGGGAGGTATAAAGACAAATGTGATCTCCTTTTGAAAATACCTGTAGTTAAAAGTATCTCCCTCCTGGGCTGGCATTCATTATGTGTCTGTTTATTCATCCTTTGCTCACACGATAATTTGCTCCCATGGAAATATGTCTCAGCTCCACCCAGTGCTGGGACCAAGCCGCTTCTGCTGGTGCTGTTGGAGATGATTTACCAAGAGAAATTAGCTGTATGGCATACATAATGGTGACTGACGTGGCTATACCTGCCCACAGATGCTCAAACGCTATCACTACCTTTTCAGTAGCTCATCCCAAATCCCAGTGGATTCCTAACTCTGTCCTGGCTTGCACTGTATGTCTCTTCAAGAGCTGGTAATGTTCTGAGACGGGAAGAGGAGCTCTTGATTGGGAAGAGGCAAATGAAATGCCAGCCTCTGTCACTGCGCTCTCCTGATATAAAAGATTTGTGGCAGTGCGTTGAGCTGAAGCCGCAGCTGCTGGGGTGTCAGTTGTGTATTAATAGGGATGTGAGTGAACGCAAGGAGCAGAAAATGCTGTGGAAAGGGGGAAAGGAGCCAGATGGGAAGAGGCTGGCACAAGGACCAGGCTCCTTTATGGGAATGCATCCCTCTGCCTTACATTGTGGCCATTTTCCTCTACAAATCAATCATGTCCCTGCTGCCCCTCTCTCCAACTGAACGTGCTGCCAGTTTTCTGTCTTCTGGTGTTCAGTTGTCATAGAACCTCAGCTCCTGCTCTAGAGTAACTGGGGTTTCCATCCCACCTGGTGACGTGCCCTAGATTCATTTACGTCTCTTCTGCCAGCCCAGTTGTTCCTCTGGAGTCTCAGCTGTCATTTGCAGGAGTAATTGCAAAAATTGATTAGTGAGAAATGCCTGTAACAGGCTGATCTTTTTGACAGACCACACAGCCATCATCTTCTGCATTTATTTGAGTCAATCAAGGCTGTGATGCATATTTGGGTCATAAATACTCTGATATAAATTGCATTTATTATTATGACAGCTGTGTTCTATTACCTGTTATTTATTAGGTTCTGTTGTCCTTTTGTTTTACACCTTGTGGAGCTGTCAAGTCAGTGGCTTAACAGTGACAAAGCTCACAGCTCAGTTCAGAGTCTTCCAAAAATAAATCCTCCAAAGGGATTTGAGTAACAGCAGGGTGTATGTTTTTGGAAAGGCACTGGACCATCTTTTGTCAGGTTGTTTTAGTGGAAAGAGGAGGTTTGTGCTTTTTGCCTGCTTTTGCCCAAATTCCAGAATTGATTTTGCATTTCCGATCCACAGGTCATCGAAGCTAATAATCCCACTGGTCAGTGTGAATTTTGGATCGCCCCCTCCATGCCTCAAAGTTGAATTAATCAGGATATTTGATATTTGAAATGGTGGGATGCTGACTTGGATGTTTCTAATTTTCCCTTGGAAGCTTTTTAAGCTTCACGTCGTTTTACACCATAAAAATGGCAGGATATCTCATTCTGAGATGAATGAATTTCGGTGTCCTTCCAAGGGTAAGGTTGAATTGCAATGGGCATGCTGCTCTCGACGAGCCAGAGTCATTTTCTGCTTCTCGTCCCCAGTAAACACGTCCTTCGTGCCAAGTTGCCATACCCACTTTGCAAGGTGCCGAGCACTTTGGTGTTAATTCAGGAAAGCACTTAATCATGGAATTGATGACTCTAAAGTGCTTAATATAAGCATGTGCTTAAGTGCCTTATTGGACCAGGGCCAGCGCAGATGTATCCTTGTGGAGTAGAGATTTGTGAGCCGCTTCCCCACCTGCAGGACTGCATCCAGTTCCAGAACCTTCTGCACAAGAAGGACATGGACCTGTTGGAGCAGGTCCAGAAGAGACCACAAAGATGCTGCTGTGAGGACAGGCTGAGAGAGTTGGGGGTGTTAAGCCTGGAAAAGAGAAGGCTCTGGGGACACCTTAGAGCCCCTTCCAGTATCTGAAGGAGACCTACAGGAAAACTTGCCGGGGGGGACACTTTATCAGGGAGTGGAGCCATAGGATGAGGGGAATGGTGTTAAATTGAAAGAAGGGGAGATTAGATCGAAATTTTTTGCTGTGAGGGTGGTGAGACCCTGGCCCAGGTTGCCCAGAGAAGCTGTGGCTGCCCCATCCCTGGTGGGGTTCAAAGCCAGGTTGGACAGGGCTTTGAGCAAGCCGGTCTGGTGGGAGGTGTCCCTGCCCACAGCAGGGGGCTGGAACAAGGTGATCTTTAAGGTTCCTTCTAACTTCCATTCTGTGATTGTGGTCTATTTGAGCCAAGTTCACTGGACACCAGGGGCAGTCCCTGTCCCGCAGCCAGGCAGGGAGCTTGGCTTGGCAGAACCATGGGGCTCTTGGGCGACCCCAGACCTTGCATGGACCATCTGGGTGGGAGGCCGTGTGAGCAGAGATGGGTGCTGGAGGCAGAATGGAACACCTAGCCCCTTCTGGCAAAGCCAGGCTCTACCTCAGCAGTGTGGGTGCTACAGGGAGAGGGCAGTGGGAATTGGGGAGAAAATGCAGGTACTGAGCATTCTATTAATAGGGATTACTTGCTAGTTCAACAGCAGCGTTGTTCATAGCATTACTATTGAAATATGTGTGATATAAAGCTCCACATGCTCCTTTTCATTTCTTAAAATGCCTGTGTTATCTCCAGTTATTGTTACACTAAATGTAAAATGAGTAAATCTGTAATTCCTATCAAATACCATAGTGCAAAAGCAATACACACACGATCCTGTGGCTTGCAAAATATAGACGCAAATGGATATGTATTATTTATAAAGCAGCTTTGACATCTTAATATCTTAAAAAGGAAGAGACATTTAGCTTATTTCATAGTTCAGCATTCTGCACATTTTTGAGCTATCGTATATCATCATCCATGAAAAATTCATAATTTAGGTCTTGACCGCTTTAATTTATGCACACATTCCAACCAGAGGGGTGTGTCCTCTGCTTTGGCTGTTTGTTTCCCCCTATTCTATCTCCCTGCCCCCTTTTATACAATTAAAAGAAAGAGAGCTAGAGTTAGGCAATACCAAAAGCCCATCCTGCCTTTCAAAAACTGCCCAATAATTATTGTGAGTCATAACTCAGTGACTAAAGGGGGATCTCTGCGGTCCCACCCAGATCCTTCTGGGTTTGCTGAACTCAAGTCAGGGAAAGGAAAAGTTCATTCTTCACAACAGTAAAATCCAGGTAGTTGCTCTTATCCAAATCTCTAATGTGGCCACACAAAAGCCAGGTATAACTCAGCTTAAAATCTGGCAGTTTTTGCCAAGTTCCAAATTAATCGTGAATTTGTGAATGCCAGGTGTTTCCAGTGGTGTCACTGACCAGATGGTTTTGAGCAAGGCTGGAGGAGTGAGCTCTGACATCAAGGAGGCTCTGCAGAGGTTTTTCTATCAAAAGACTCATTCCTTCACGACAGAAGGTCTTGGCTTAATGCTTTGGGGTTTTGGAGGGGGAAGACAAAGGGAAAGATGAACTTGAAATCGTTCAGAAGTGGACATCCCTGGCCTGTTAGGCCTTTTTAGGTTAAAATTCTTTCTGGTAGTGAAGTTATTGCTCAGAAATGGGTTTAAATCAATTCACTGTAGTGATGAACCCAAGTTCAGTATAAAGGACCTAATGAGGAGAGGGGAGTTTTGTAACTATTTGCCAGTAGGATGATCAGAATGTTAACTGGTTTTCTTGGTTTTATCATTACCTTAAAATACTGCTAGGAAAGATGAGAGAACTTCAGTTTCTGTGGCCTGTTTCTCTCTGGTCTCTGCTGCAAGAGCCACCAAGAAGCCCTTGGCTTGCTTTGTGATTGATTGAAATTCCTCCCAACCTGCACCTCACCTTCTCAGTGACATTTGGGGGCAGAAGCTCTTAATTTATTCTGTCCTGGTTTCACCCATCCCTGCACACCGAGCGCACAGCAGACTGAGGAACTGGTGCTTTCAGATGGAATATGGGTTCTCTGGTCTGAAGTTTCTCTGGGAATGAAAAAATCTGTTTGATTAAGGAAATACTGACTTCTGAAAGCCCACCAGCCTGCGCAACTTTGTAAGTCAGGGCTGCAGAATGTCTAAGTGGAACTGCTCCCTAGAGGATTTGGCTTGCAGAAAATTAGTTTTCATGTTCTTGGCCTGATGTTTATTAAACGTTTCTTTTCCTTTTCCTCTCCTTTGCAGTTTTCATCTGTAGTTTCATGGTTGCAGCCCCTATCTTCGGTTACCTTGGTGACCGTTTCAACAGAAAGATCATTCTGAGCTGTGGGATCTTCTTCTGGTCAGCTGTCACTTTTTCAAGCTCCTTCATCACTGAACAGGTAAGAGCTTTGCAAAGCAGGGTGTCCTGAAAAGATGGGCAATACATTCCTAAAACCTCCCCACTCCCCATGACAGCGTGCCCAAAGGGAACATGTCCTTCTGGTGTGTATTTGACATACAGTACTGCAATATCTGACCTTCCATGGGTGAAGTGTGATCTGTGTAACTGGGTTTTCTTAACTGTGAAAGCTGTTACTCTTTCATCATCCACATTCATAAAAAATAACAGGTGAAGTATATCTAAGCAAGAACTTCTGTTGACATCAGGGTTTTCTTTTGAGGGGGATTTCTAAAGAAACTTTAAAAGGCTGTAAAAAAGGCTTGGAAAAAAAAAATCATGGCTCTATAGTGGTTTTCTTATCTTCTGATATATAAGAGAAGCCGGTGGAGCTTGTTGGGAGGTCTGCTTCTGGTATGTTGAATGAAAAAACACATCCAGCAGTGGTTTTACGCATGCGCTTAGTTCCCTGCCCAACACCATCAGCGAAGGTGGACCATAGAATAGAGGTTGGACATAGTTTCAGCTCCTTTAACGCCAGTCGATGGATATGTCTGGGGAACTGAGAATGGAGTTGTCAGGCTCACTTAATTTTGTCAAGCCATGCACAGCATCCCTCGCCTGCTTTTGGGGCAGCCACAGTACCCTGTTCTGCATTAATTTTCTTGCCTGTCAGAGGCACTTGAAGGAAACAATGATCTGGCAGTTTCTGTGGAAAAATATCCTCTTGCTTAAATCATATTATAGAGGAGGTTTAATTGCTGCAAGTGGCAACATTCCTGGAGAGACAAATCACAGCTCCTGGCATCATCAGAGTGATGTCCCCCAGGGAGGCAGGGGCATTCCTCATCATTTCTGCCCAGCTCCGTTCCAGAAATTACAGCCTTGTGGTCACGCCTAAAGAATGACAATCAGGGACCAAACCTCTCCGCCCTGCTCCCTCCTGCCCACACACACGCTCTGCAGTTTCTAATAAAAGAGAATTTTCACCTAAAGTAGGCAGTGACAGTCCCATGTCTGTCTGGCTTTCACGTTGGACTGATTATTGCTGCATTTCTAAAGAAAAATGCATATGGCCAAATGTAGCATCCTTTAACACAGTAAATTGTTCTGGTTTATAATTGGCCAGGAATTGTCCTTGCCAGAGAAAGAGCATCTCCCATCTAAAATGAAGAGGGTGTTTTGGTTTTCTTTTTGGTTTCTTTTTGGTGTTGCTTCTTTTCCTTCTTCAATTTACCTTTGAAACATTCTGCAAAAGTAGCTGTGATCAGAGCCCAAAGAGAGAAGCGTTTTATGAAGGAATGAGTCTCCTGCTTACCTCTCATGTTATAAGAAATGTTGATACTCATGCTCAGGTCCTCATTGCTCTCTCTGCAATGGAACTAGTCCTGTGGTTGCAAGTAGTGGAACAGTGGAACTGGCTGATGTAATCTGTGTTTTCAGGGTTGATACTCAGTTTAAGTATTTGGGGCATATCAGCTGAAGTACTTCGGGGATTAATATATGTGGTCATCAGCATACAGGAGCTCAGAGTGGAAGCAGTATATTTTTAGCCAAAGAAACGGAGAATGATGTTTATAAAGCTGGATTATACTTGAAATCCAAATCACAATGGTTTGGAAGTCACAAGAGACACAAGATCAAAATAGCCAGGCCTGTTAATTCCTCCTGGATTTGCATCAGTACTAACTCTGGACCCAAACTACTACCTTAGACAAAACCTATCCCAATACTGAGAAAAATCACCTGTTCTGATCTTACTGTGATCCTCAACTCTACTGGAACACTTATGTGTTAAGCTCCAGGTCTCATGCCCAGCTCTTGTTAGCACCTCCAGGAGATTGTGGAAAATTTTGCAGCTGCTGAGTTGATATGACTCAAGCATATGAATTGATATGCAGTTGATGGCTGCAGCATCAGTTGTGCTCAGATGGCTGCAGCAGTTGAGCAAGGTTGTAAGAATAGCCCCAACTTCACATGGTGTCCCTACCACTTTGGTATCCTTTAGGGAGGCCTAGTCTCTAATTGGGAAGATACGCCACGTTGAACAAGGTGAATTCCTGAAGTGCTAATAAGAAAAAAAGGTCAGAGAGGAGCTGCTACAGCTTATTTATAC
The DNA here is from genome assembly GCA_013398155.1 of Pedionomus torquatus. NCBI lineage: Eukaryota > Metazoa > Chordata > Aves > Charadriiformes > Pedionomidae > Pedionomus > Pedionomus torquatus. The sequence continues at coordinate 102,508 of VZRU01013100.1, forward strand.
AGTGACTAAATAGGCATTTTTCCTCATCTTTGTCCTCTAGGATTCATTTGAGGAATGAAACGCTGGGTCTTCTCCCAAGAATCTTTTCTTTCTTTCTGTCTTTCTGTCTTTCTGTCTGTCTCTCTGTCTCTCTTTCTGTCTTTCTTTCTTTCTGTCTTTCTTCCTTTCTAGACTGTATGTGTGTTTGTCAGGGAGGAAGGCTAGGAGCTGGAATATGAAAAGCTCTTTGCTGGCACAAATAAAAGCAATAGTGAGGCTACTGTAAGTAAATTAGTACTTACACCCGAGTCAACATGACAACACAAGGCTAAAAGCAGCAAGTTGGTACAGGTTGAGCCCATTGAAATACAGAAAATTCCGGTGTGTGGCAACAGCCAGAATACTGACTAGATGAAAAACCAGTAGCTGTTCCATAGAAATAGCGAACTGTGTCTTCAAGGATTGGCTTTCTTCAAATTTTGACAGTCTAGTGCCTCGTGCATGTTATCACTGTGTAATTAAATAGAGTACACATCTACAGAGTTCAAATTTGGAGTGTAAATGGAAAGAGACAGCTTAAGAAAGGCAGCTGCAGAGCCAGTGCACTCCGAAGGCACCCAATTTGTAATAGCTTTTGGCAATGGGTCGTTAATATCAGTTCCTTGCTAAAATTTGGACACTTACACGAAAACAATCAAAATGCTATCATTTGACTGAATATCTAGATTATTTGTAATATCTAGATTATATTTGTAATATATAATTATTATAATATAATATATTTGTAATATCTAGATTATTTGTAATTTATTGTGCAAACAAGCGTGCCAAAAAGGACATGTAAATTCTTTTCTGTCAAGTTATTCAATAAAGAAATACCGATGTGGTGAGAAAAAGGACGTGGAGTGAGAAACTGCCTCCGACTGATGGATTTTGAAATCCTTTGAAAAAGAATTGGAGCACAATGAAACGGTTCATCTAAGATACTATCTAAATGCTGTTTCATGCTGCTGGGGTTAAAAAGATAGTGACTGAATATCGACAGATAAAACAGGGAATTGTATATATATGCCATGCAGACACGGAATTGCTAAGAGAACACAGCAGTAAGGTTTGTAACTACTTATTAAAACATCCTTAGTTATTTGTTACCAAATATCTTTGGGCTTTTAACCTGGAATAATAACTGTCAAATAAATGAAGAATGAATCTCTTATCTGCTGGTAGCTACTAAGTAGCTAAATACTAAGTTCTCATAAAGGAGAAAAGAAAATCAGACCAAAATTGAAGGATAGTTCCAAAGCTTACAGGAGGTGATAGTAACAGGAAACAACGATGCGTTAATTCCTTGCAAAACAAAATAGAAACAGGACAATAAGATACTTAAATTTTTAGTTACTGTTCATGAGGTCTTAAATTACATTTTAAAAAAATCAAAGTAAGAATCCCAAATAACTTCCGTATCAGATATTAATTCCATAAATACATTTGGTGCCATGGATAAAAATAGCTAATGATAAATTTAAATAACGGAAATCATCAGAAGTAACAAGGCTGAGATAACATTGAAAAGCTCACTTTTTATTCTGTCAAATAATATGATCTGATAGTTTATATTAGTGCACAATTTCTCTATATAAAAATAAGGAACGAGTCCTTCTCTACTTTGTCTCTGGGAGTTGCACATTTCTGCTTTATATAACTTTGTTTAGTACTTCCTAAAATAAAAGTTACATAAAAATCATTAACAAACTTGTTCATTAATCTAAAATTAGTTAAACTTGGTACATATTTAGACGTATTTCTAGATTAACTCCATTATAGAAACTTCAATAAATTATGCATATATCTTAATTTGTATTTTGTAACTCCAAACACCTGCTTAGAAATTACCTCCCTTTATGGATGCCTTTTAATCAGTTCTGCACCTGCGGGTATACAAATTTCGGTACTTTCACCTGCAAAACCCTTTATTGTGGTGTTTTGGCTTTTGGCAGAGCATTTGGAGAAGGCACTGTCTGGTTGTTGGTTCCTGCTTCATAATAAATCAGTGAGCTGCTGTGCAGTATAGGGCCTTGTCACAGAGAAATGCACGGAGCACACAGACACCCTGGGTTTTCTGTACCCAGGTAGATTTCCATCCACACAAAAATCTAAATATCTGTCTGTCGTCCTCCGTATCAATACAAACTCTTATTTAACAAGTAACAGTTTTTCCTGTAGACAGCATTTTGATGAGCACAGGGCCAGACTGCCTGTGTTGTGGCTGAGCACCCTGAGCTGGCTGATGTTCCAGGATGTCGCCACAAAGAGTCTGTTGTCTCAGTTGCACCACTTCTCTCTTTCTGAACAGTTTCACGGGAAACAATTTGGTTATTGGGAGTGATCAGGCCATGTGCTGGGAGTTTGCTTCAGGTTGCTTGGATATCCGCATCTACTAGTTATAATAATAGTTCTTACAGCAGATGCTTTGGCCAGAAATTTGTCGTAGATGAAACCTTGCTTTGGGTTCTACCTTCCTACCCCTCTCAGCACCAGCTCCGGAGAGATCAGGACCCTCATGGGCAATCACCACTGGCTTTTAAAGCAAGAAGAAGGTGGAAAGTTGCAGATTCTTCTCCCAGTCATGTGAAATATTCCCCTGTAAATATCTTTAATAAGAAATACACATATTTGTATGTAAAAGGGATGCTGTTTTACAGATGAGCAAAGTATTCTGTTAATTTGTTTGGCTCCACTGGGCTGGGAGACCAAATGTACCTAATAATCAGACAGACCAGGCTGTGGTAAAGTGGGTTTGCTGGGAGACATCAGAGCTGCAGTTTGCAGAAAGTTTGGGAATGGAAAAAGCAAAGAATTAACAAGGTAAACGAGGAATGTGCTTCTGAATCCTCCAGTCTGGGTAAATAGTTCTGTTTAAGGCTCATATAGCTAACATGACAAAACCTTTTTGCTCCCACTCCAAGTTAATCTGGATAGGTATTCCTGCTTGTGGTTTCTTTTTTTCTTTTCTCTCCTGATTTACCTCTGAAAGAGGAAGCAAATAATTTGCTGTGGAATTCCAGTTACCCTGCAGTGTTTGCTGAAGTCTTGTCTCTCAGACTTGTCAGATGTATATTTATTTCCAAAGTTTGTCTTTCAAGGAGTGCTCAAAGAGAAGCAACAAATTTTGTGCAGTATGGAACAAATGGTTAGCTGGGTTAATTTTAAAAACATAAACATAAACCAACTCTACTCCCTACACACGATGATTCACTCCAAGAAAAAAAAAAGCTTTTAGTCTTATGTGCTCTGGCAGAAGTTGTGTTATAAAACATACAGCTTCTCATCCTTTGCTTCCACCGTGTAAGATAAATCCACACTTTGAAAAACAGAAACAAACAAAACTAAAAGCCTCAAGCCATCAGTTTGTATGTAGGAAGGGTATTGGGTGCTGTCTGTGAAGCTGCACATCCATCCAAGCCCTTCCCTCACATGCAATTCCTGACGGTTTGTGTGGCTGAAGTTAGGGCTGGAGCTCACTGGGGGTGTTCACAGACAAAGGCTGTTAATTGCGTCTGGTGTAATTTGCCAGCCTTTTATGTGGTACTGGAACCCTGCAGATGAGCATGTGCTGTTGGCATTTGCATTTCTGCACGCTCGCCCTTTTGGTAGACTGCTCGGGAAGAATAGAGTCCACTGCCTGCTCTCTTATCCCAGAGGAAGAGATTATGGGGTCATAGAATCATCTGGGTTGGAAGGGACCTTGATCATTGAGTCCAACCATCAACCTAACGCTGCCAAGTTACCACTAAACCACGTCCCTCAGCACCACATCTGCACATCTCTTAAATACCTCCAGGGATGGCAACTCTTCCGCTTCCCTGGGCAGCCTGTTCCAGTGTTTCATAACCCTTTCTGTGAAGAAATATTTCCTAAAAACCTAAACCTCTCCTGGTGTAACTTGAGGCCATTTCCTCCTTACAGTGTGTACCCTAGTGCCAGCACTCCCATTGCTGAGTGCTACTCTCATGGCCTATGTGCAGTGCTGGTACAGTGCCCTGCTGCACTGCTGCCAGCTGTGGCCTGCTCCAGCTCTGCCTCTGCTCTGTTAAGAGGAGACATGACAAGCTATCCGTCTCTTCTCCAGCTCTCAGGGGTCCCTTCTCACCCCAGGAGACCTTCTGGGCTGGGGATCAGGGTGTGCCAGGGGAAGGAGGATGCAGTGCTGGGTGGCTCTGAGGTTCCAGGAGAGAGGGAAAGAATAAGGCTTTTCATCACCACTTCACACTGCAGAGTGAAATTCTTTACAGACTCTGCCTTGCCTTCCCTCTCCCATGTGTCTGAAATGACATGGTTTCAAGAATGATAATTCCCACAGCCCCCTTTAGACCAGCCTCCCCCCTCAGCAGCCTACTCTGCAAAAGGTTTACTTGCACTGTGATGTGCTGGTGATGGCACTGCCCATCAGGAGAAGAGATGAACCCGTCTCTAGTCCAGTTATGTGTACTTACATCTGTACAGCTCCTGAAGGTGAGGATGAGTTCTCCAAAGCTGCAGCTCTTGGGAGGCAGGAATTATCAGGTTCCCGGAGCAGTTCTGTTCTGAGAAGCTCCCTCTTTGTTTTCATGGGTACTTGGCTCTCCAGCTCTAGCCAGGATTAGGTCAAGACACAACAAAATATGTGTCCACTGCAGATTCTATGGGAATTGAAAGGCACTGCTTCTTTGATGCCTCTCCAGCACAAAGGTACCTGCTCCTTCTTCCCAGTGCTATCCACAGCACTCTGATAATTGTACTGTCTTGTTTCTTTATATATGAATTAAGTGAAGTGCAGTGTAGGAGAAGAATACTCTAGTGGATATTTTGTCAATAACTAAGCATTGGCTGAGCTGGTCGTAAGGTGTTCTTGGTAATCTCTCAAGTCTGCTGGCATCTTCAGCACAACTGATAGCAAATACTGTATGGAAACTGTCTTCATGTAAGAGCAACATCTTCTCTTGCTCAGGCAAATGTAATGATTCGAAATCTTGTATGTTGGGTCCTCATTGTCCCCTCAGATTTTGGTGACCTGAAAGATAATAGATGGGTGAAGGTTTATATAAGTGCAATAGTTGCAGTTTGCTGAAATAGAGTGCAGAACTGCTGTCACGTGTCTCCCAGCTGCTTTATATTCCTGCCTTGTTCCTTTCTACCCGTCCCTCTTCCAAGGGAAGCTATAAATGAAAAAAAGGTTACGGTGTTCTCAGAGCATCAGCTCCAAAAACCAATCTAGGAGAGGAGGAGGCTTTTTGTAGGTGTTATCTGAAATTGAAGCAGTATATTTTCTGCTCCAAGTTGTCTTTTTTCCCTCCAGTACCTGCATCTACGTATCTGTAAAGCGATTGAGAAGAGTTATTGAAAACACAGCTGGTGATGGCTGCCAGGAGAGAGATGGAGTGTAGTTCCAGAGTGTACTCAGAAAGCTTATTCATGTGATGAGAAAAAATGAACTTCAAGAACTATCATAAGGAATAGATAGTTAAGATAAGGAACAGAGCCAGCAGTGTGCACTAGCAGCCCAGAAAGCCAACCGCATCCTGGGCTGCATCAAAAGAAATATGACCAGCAGGGCAAGCGAGGGGATTCTTCCCCTCTACTCTGTGCTTGTGAGACCCCACCTGGAGTACTGTGTCCAGCTCTGGAGTCCTCGACATAGAAAGGACATGGACCTGATGGAACGGGTCCAGCAGAGGGCCATGAAGATGATTAGAGGGCTGGAGCAGCTCTCCTATGAAGACAGGCTGAGAGAGCTGGGGCTGTTCAGCCTGGAGAAGAGGATGCTCCGGGGAGACCTTAGAGCAGCCTTCCAGGATCTGAAGGGAGCTCCAGGAGAACTGGAGAGGGACTGGCAGGGAGTGGAGTGATAGGACAAAGGGGAACAGTTTTAAATTGGAAGAGGGGAGATTTAGATTAGATATTAGAAAGAAATTCTTTCCTGTGAGAGTGGTGACCCTGGACCTCTGGCCCAGGTTGCCCAGAGAAGCTGTGGCTGCCCCATCCCTGGAGGGGTTCAAGGCCAGGCTGGATGGGGCTTGGAGCAACCTGGTGTGGTGGGAGGTGTCCCTGCCCAGGGCAGGGGGGTTGGAACTGGATGATCTTTGAGGTCCCTTCCAGCTCTAACCATCCTGTGATACTGTGAATATCTCTACCACACATTGCCTGTTCTGTCTGCAGTGTGTCAGGAAGAGGATTTGGCTCCAGTTTCCACTCCAACCAAAATTACACCGTGCCCCACGTTCCCCAGGCAGAGACAGTCTGGTACTGCGTCCTCTTCAAATTTTTCAGATCACCCCAGTCATGCTGTTACTTTCATAAACGTGCCTCTTGCCCTCTGCTACCTGCTTTGGATCATTAATCCATCTGAAATCACTCAATATCTGGATCAAACGCTACAGATGCTGAAAGAAGAAGAGATGTTTCTGTTGCCAAGTGCTCATCTGAACTGATACATGCTGCCCCAGAGCCTTCTGTGCCACTTCATTGGAACCATTTGCACTGAACCATCAGCACTGCTCCTCAGAGCTCAGGTGTTTTCCAGAGCAGGTGGACAGAGGTTTGTGCTGGGAGAGTATCGAGTAATAGGCTCGAGGCTTAATGCTAATTTGCAGCAGGTCTCAGTGAGGGCTCCCTGTAATTGACCTGCTCCTTTTTTTAGAGAGCTGTTGGTTAGCAAGGTTACTGGAAGATGCTGCGATCCTATCGTAGGGTCTGGGATTGTGGTTCTGATTCAGCTTCTGCTTTGGAAGTCTGTGGGAACCTTTTGTGTGTCTCTGTGGGAGCTGAGTCAGACCCTACGGCTTTTCAAATCAATATGCTTACATCTGATGCTGTTTCATCGGATCGCGGAAATGCCTGGAGACAACAGCTGGGGACCGTCATGCCGGCATGAAAGATCTTTACAGGTCAAAACCCTTTACCGCTTTGTCCCAATTTTAGGCAGAAACCTGAATTTACAGTCTCTAAGTTGAAGAGTAGGAAAGTTCAGCCGCTATGGCAGTTAATGGGTGATTTAGAAGTGATGCTTGTTGGTACCTATCATCCCGCCTGTCCTGCTTTTATTGTGCCCGAGCAGGAAACCTCACCTGGGTCAGTTATTTGCTGGGGAGGCAGAGGGAAGAAGGCATATTTATTTCATTGCCAGGCTGTGTGTATCTCCGAAGCGTTCCTTCTTCTTGTGTTCTCTGTTAAAATGTATATTCTGCTTGTCGTACTGCAGCAGAGGCCTAGCCCCCAGAGCATGCTGATGGAGCACAAAGAGAATGTTTTATTTCTTCAACCCTGTCTTATTTGAAGGCTCGATAACGCTTTAGCATTATGCTTTGTAAATAATTATTACCTCACCTTAAGCTCAGCCTTATTCAGAACATCCTAGGAATGGAAGAAAGGGAAAATGCTTCTTAAAGAGACTGAGATTGAATCAGCTGGGGGGAAAAAAAATTAAAAAGGAATTAAAAAATGGCAGTGCTGCATGTAAGATTCCAAGCAAATGTGAAAATATGTAGTAAGGAGTGATAAAATTTCCTCTCAGTTTAATGTGATCCTTGCAGCAGTAGTTGTGACCTGTGAAACACAAGTCCTTCCTGGTGCAGTGCTCCACTGCTGCATGTAGTGCTTCTGCGGTGGGGATGTCCAACTCGGGCAAAACAGTTGAGAAGACAGAGCAAACCCCCCACCCCCTTGCAGTGTCTGGGTGGCTCCTTGTGATCCTGTTCCTTTGGAAATAAGCTTCCCAGGTAATTGTGTATTGAGGGTGTTGAGAGGCTGCCAAGCTGCTGGGGTAGAACATGTCTCTTCATGCTGCACTGCGGTGTTCTGATACAGGTCCAGAGAAATGTTACTGTTTGTTAAAGGATTTAAGGTGACATGTATGTAGCGTGGATGTAAATGAGGCGGTTTATGGCTTGTGTTCTTGAGGCTTATGACTTGAGAAGAAGTATGATGCTTCAGGAGAGTTTGGTTAACATGCCTCACTGACTAAGACAATAATTAGTTTAACCCAGTTTTAGGCTCATTAGGAGGCCTGGAAACTAAACTTTGGATTAAGAAGAGCCTTGGAAAAACAGGATGCAGGAGAGAGGGAGGGTGTTAATCGGTCTTTTTGGCTTGTGTTCAGATGCAGAAGTATGGATTCGGGCCATTCCTTGGTTGAGCTCTTGGTTCCCTGCTGATACAAAAGCCTTATTGGTACTACAGGAGGTGTAAGTGCTTCTTCAATGGCACACAAGGTTTGTGACCTCCTGGGTCATGCACAAAGCCTGAAAAAAGGACCATCGTGTCCCAAGTAATGTGCAAATAGTGTGAAGATGGGAAATGTCTTATAGTACCAGGTGCTAAATTAGCCTTTTGAAGTGTTGATGTCTCTTTTAAATGCATAAAGTTCACATGCTACACAAAACTCTGCATTTGCACTTCAGATACCGTTGAATTAAGAGTACAAATCTCAAACCCACGTAATAGATTTTGAGCTGGAAATCCCTGGGAATGGTGCTGATCATCACATCTGAAAACATGATTGACGAAGTCTCATGAGAAGACAGTGACAAAACATACAAATGCATTTAATATAGTTAAATAGGATTGTCATTTTGTCAAATAGGCTGGAAGTAGAGAGTGAAACGAAGCTCCAGCATGACAAAACCTTGCCAATTAATAACGCTTCAGCTAGCGATGTAACCACTGTTCAAAGAAGATCATGAATAAGAAGAAGCTGCTGGGTAGGAGGAATTGGTAGATGCATGTTTCTCTCTGGAAAGCTGATGATAAAAGTGAGACATCTCTCAGATGTATGACAGACATCCTACAAGGTCGGCCTTTTTCACAGTACTTGGGTGCTTCTGGGTTTTGATTGAGTCAGAAAGCCCAACCAAGTAGGAAGACAAAAAATTCAGAGTTTGGAATGATTTGGTTGCTTTTTCAGGAAAGTTGCCTCAAAGGTCTGACCACCTGCTGTACTTAAATTTTTAGCACATGCAAAGTAGAACATGCCAAAAATTAGTGGACCCAACAGTATGGGTAAAGTTGCTGCGAGTATAACTTTGTCTGTAGTTGTTTCATTTAAACCTTGGGGCATTCCATTAAAATGTGTCTTTCATGAACTCTCAAAGCTTGTTCTACCCTTGAAAATGTATATAGTTAGAGCAAAACATTCCCACCTGGGTGTCTCACTCAGTTGAGCGAGGCTTTTTTCAAAGGGTACTGAGAAATTGTAGTTTCTGTAATTGTCTCAGGGATGGGAACATGGGGTTGTGCTCTCCAAGAACGAAACCTGTTTGTTGGATTTGATAAATTCGGTGTAAGAATTGATCCAAACCAAGGAGTGTTTGAGCCCAGACAGCTCATGGGTTTGGTGTGGTTTGTTCTCGCACGTTTCTATAGACGTCGTTGAAGGTAAAGATGTTTGTGTGAACAGTCAGTGTCTGTAACTATTTGTTCTGAAAAATCTGGTATCTGTTTATAGCTGGGTTGCTTGGATTCCGTCTTCACTTGTGACTCATCTGTGGCTGGAACACGGCACCCTGTTACTGCCTCTGAATATTCTTTTCGTTTCATGTATGCCAGCTCATATACCAGCCAGCAGTATATGAAAACTTGTGTGTGTCAGAGACCTTGCATTGTTTCCACACTTGCAAGACAAAATCCGTTGTGGTTCTCCCAATCCTCGGGTTTTGTGGTTATGTTCTGGTTGTCTTTGCACATCTCAGGAAGGGGATGGTGATAGTGCCCACGGCCAGAGATGTTTGTTGCAAGCGCTGATAAGTGTGTCCCACCTGACAGATCTGGAACAAAAAGCGACAATTTGCTTCCGACCCAGAACTATTAAGGTTCTCAAGGGAGCAGTTTGGGAAGATCCCTTCTGGTTGAGCTGCACATAATAGTTTTGTAACGCGGATAAATGACCGCTGTTTCAGTTGTGTGAAATGCCAAGGACTCCTGAGTTTGTGGAGCCACAAAGATGAAAAGTGCGATAATGCAGTGTTCTAGCAGGCACTGGTAACACGGGGCTCTTTATGATCCCTATGATTTATTTCAAAAACATCAACCTTTTTTCTTTAAGGTCTGTTTTATAAGTAGCTACACACAAAGCGCTCCACTGGATGGTGTTCTGGTGAATAAGGAAGCCAATATTTCTTCCAATTACATTCCAGACCCCTGTCATTAATGCAATATTAATGACCAGGAGACTAAATTGAGAAGAAAATAAATCCCACCATTTGAGTGCCGTGTAATATTTTTACCACGGGCAGGTCAATCAGATGAAAAGCCCTTCAATTAGTAAGCTGAAATGCTGCTTTCTCTTAACTGAGGCTATTGTGGTGCTGCTTCATCACCCAGTGTCTGGTAATTACATTACCTAATTGAATGGAGAATAGGAATTGAGTTTATTCTTTTTTTTTTTTTTTTTTTTTAATGCCCAAAAGTGGCTGAAAAGTAATAGCAGAGTCTCTCAGGAGTGCCACAGGGCAGCGACAGGAATTTGGATTACAGATCCTGTAATTTTAATGCTGAATGCTGAAAGGGAATTTCACATTCAAAATTTGCAAGCATCTTGCAAAAATTTGCCAATCTTGGCCCTGGTTTCTGTACCTGCGAAGCAGAGAGCAGCTCCCTGCCAGCTCTGGGAAGCGCTGCGGGAGTCTTGCCACTTCCAGGGTGGCTTTTTTTTGTTTGTGTTTTTTTGTTTGGTTGTTGTTTTTTTTTTGTTTGTTTGTTTTTTTTGTTTGTTTGTTTTTTTTGTTTGTTTGGGTTTTTTTGTTTTTTTTTTTNATTTCTGAGCTGTTATATTGCAATTACATTATACATTTGGCTTTTTGTTTTGTTTTGGGTTTTTTTTTGTTTTTTTGTTTTTTTTTCCTCCAGAGTGCTTAATTAGGTGCTTCTCTTTAGAGCCTATCTGTAGGTATCCAGTTGTTAAAACACTTTAGTTGCTGATTGAAGGGTGTGATGAGTGAAAAAGGACTATCTTAGTCTTTATTGGTTATTTTTGTGTACTAAATAATAATATAAATCTCCTAAAATAAGGGCACTTATCAGCCAGAATCTCAAGTACATTTCCAAATAAAACTTCCCACATTAAATTAAGTGTGTGCCTGAACAGGTCACCTGGGAGAACTAAAGCCATTAGCAAATACTAGAGACAGTCAAAGGAAAGGTGAGTGGACTTTGCTTCATCTCCCTTGCTCATTTCTATATTTAAATATGCATTTTGTTCTCTTTCGACTTACTGTAGCGTCTCTTCTCTTCACGGGGCTCTGACTACCAGCTGAATTTTCCCAAAAGGGAATTGTTCAAAGGTGAGGTGCTGAGAGCTGGATTTTGTAGGATGCTAAATGCATCCAAATGAGCTGAAGTTTTGAAGTGTTTGACACAGTGTAGATGGATTCTGTAGAGGCATCAGACCTGCTTTAGAAGCTGTAATTTAAGTCCATCCTATTTGTAAAGGGTTCATGTATTGACCCTTGAGCAAATGATTAGTCAAGTGTACTAAGATTTCAGTAACTCATAGCTTGCTTTTAAATCTTGGTATGGTTAAGTGATCTGGTCTGTAACCTGTTTATAACTTCTAGCCAGCATATAATAAGCATGTGTGAATAAAACAAATGTGAGTATGTGAATAAAATGTGTGAATACTTGAAGGAAGGCTCAGGGCATTTTCACTTCAATGTATGTGACCTGCTCTGCAGAGTTCAGGGGAATACCTTTGGGTAAGAGAGGCATCCTTCATTGGACACGAATACTTAAATTTGTATATTTTCCATGCCCAAGTAAGCTTCAGGGAGGCCAAGTGAAGAAAAACCTGTTTAGGGTGGATGCAACAGAGACACAGTAGGTGAGATGGTGTCTGCCCTATGGATTTAACTGGGATTTTGAATAGCTTACCTTTGCTAAGATGGGGTCCTCACTCTAGAACTGTGCTTCTGTCCCTAGAGGGCCTGTATTGTTGCTTCAATGTTTATCAGTATGTTATAGAGGACAGTAAAGACAGAGCCAGGTGCTTCTCAGTGGTACCCAGTGAGAAGATGAGGCAACAAGCACAAACTAAAATACAGGAAATTCCATTTAAACACAAGAAGAAACATTTGTACTGTGAGGATGATCAAATACTGGAACAGGTTGTCCAATGAGGCTTTGGCTTTTCTGTCCTTGGAGATGCTCAAAACCCAACTAGACGTGGTCTTGAGCAACCTGTTCTGTTGACCCCACTTTGAGCAGTGGGCTTGAACTAGGCTGTCTCCAGAGGTCCCTTCCTATCTCAACTATACTCTGGTTCTGTGACGTGCATGCAAAGAAGAGCAGTTTGAGAATGTTAATGAAAGATGGGCTTGTAATCAAGAGTTCAATTTGAAGGGAGGAGACTGTGGAATTTAAATCCAGTGGTGATAGAAGTTATGGGAAATGGCATGTGCCACAGTGACTTAAATGGCAGTTGTGATTGTAAAGAGATGGGAAGTGAAAAGCAATCAGGGGTCAGTGATGACACAAGCAACGAGGGAAGAAAAGAGGGATCTAAACCCAATCACGTCTCTGCAATGGGCCAAATGGCAAAAGAGCCGGCAACTGCAGTGGATCTCTACCCTGCCGGTGTGACTCACCTCTGATAAGGGAAGAATATCTTGTTGGGAGTGAGAAGGGTAGTTTATACTTACATTTAGCAGACAACTGTAGCAAGAACCTCTAAGTGTGCCTGTATCTCTACAGAAAACAGATAAAATACTGATAGCTCACAATGTTGCATTAGAGCTGATAACTCATCAACCTGTCGCCAACGAGACTCCATACAAGCATGTATCCTGGCTAGTTGCTATTTATGCCACCCAGAGATTAGACATAGTCAACTCTTTCGGTTGCAGGAAGTCCTGAAAACAATGCTTTCCCAACCTATTAATAGGGGAGAAAAGTACCGACCAACAAAACATCACAGTGAACAGCTCTGCCCCATGTTATTTTGTACTTTGGTCTCTGCTAGAAATCCCCTTGAGGGATTAGTTAAGATTACTTGTAGATAAAGGTAGATACTCATCTTCCTTCGTTCCTGCATGAAGATCTCCCAGACATTAAGATACCAAAAAGGCCAAAATTTGACATGAATATTCAGGTACTTAAAATTCTGGGCTGGGCTTGACAGGAAGACGTGTTCTTCAAGACTGGCATGGAACAATTCACCAGTACTAAAAATGTAATCCCTCTCTAGCTCTTTACAATATTTATTCTCCTTTTATTAAAAGAGAGTTTGAATGATTGGTGTTTGAAAAGGTAGGGCACGTGACTTTGGGGTCCATACCTAGATTTGACAGAGCATGCCTGTCCCGTGTGTGGACCTGTGACTTGTCTCCACCAATGGAATCCAGGTGCCCTGGTTATATACATCCAAAATTTGTAAAGCTTTAGGAGTGCACAGAGGTGGAAGATGTATTTAGGGTTATCGGTTCTTCCGTAGCCTTTGTCATCCATCCAGATACAGAATGGAATGTAAAACATGAGCATCATTGTTTAATGTCATCTTGTCTTTCACGGTATATCAGTGTCTTTGTTTGACTTGGAAAGTTCCAGATTCTCAAAGGTGATCCCTCGTTACTGGGAGGGGTAAGAGAAACGGAGTGGTTAGTGTTTAAGCAAATATGTCACCTGCATTTCTAATGTCATTGCATTGTTCAGCTCTCCCAGTGACTCTCAGCTAATGAGCTGGAGTTTGAACTGTGAGTTTGTGGGAGCCAAAGCTCTTAGTCACACTCCCGATACTCAGAAGCAGAAGAAAGTTCCTGGTTTAGTTTGCATCATGGCTTATGGTACATCTTTGTGTACCTGCGGTGGAGGGTGTGGTGTGTCATCTTTAATCACTTTGATCCCTGCAAAGTGTTGTTACTGTTGGGAAAACTTAATGGAGTGCAAGAAGAAGGGGTGTTTGCCTGGTCAGACAGTGCAGGTTCTGCTCGGGAAAGGCAAATGCTCGCACAGAAGTGTAGCTGTCAAAAGGGACCACTGTTGTGAAGCCCTTGAATATACATGTGAGCCTTGTGGGTTTTCTTTGGTCAGGTGTCTCCTGCAATATATCAGATCTGTCTGTCTTCTAACTGATCTCGTGTCTGTTGTGGTACCCTGGATGTTGTCAGAGCAGGACCCTGCCAGCTGTGGAAATACAAGAGTATGACTGCACTACAGTTCAGCAGAGTTTTTTCTAGAAGCTCAGGAAAATTAAATCAATCCTAATGCTTTTTCTTTAGCTTATTGTCAGTCCATATGCGTGGATTTTAGGCTTTGTGAGGCTCTGCAAGCTGCCTGGTGGCATGGATGGTTTTCCTTATGCACATCTTCTTTCCAAGGATGCGAACCCTCATTCTATGTCCTTGTTTGCTGCATAGTATGTATATAATAGAAGGAAAATATGGCAAACGTCAGCAGTTCAAATACAGAATTTCATGGTGCTGAGCCCTCTTTTGCAGAACTAAATGTGGAATCTGTAGGAGGTTAACTCAATATCCTCATATAGGAAAGGGTGTGGGTGCAGTTGCTGTAGCTGTATGAAAGATCCTTATTTTAGACCAGCAACACCAGTTCAAACCAGGACTTGCGCTGGTGCTGTTGCATCCATACCAGTCATTTGTACAAGGCTGGCTGTATCTGAGCCATCACATTGGTTTGCGTATCCCTACTCGGAAAGAAGCATGGATTCAGCTTGTTTATGCGGCCCTTACAAGCTACTCCACATTCAAATGCAAATACTTAATAACCAAAGCTTAAGGATCATATGATTCTTTAGACAGTAAATCTGGTGCTTCAGAGTTGTACACATATTTGGCAGATTATGGGTTTATCGCTGGCAGCTAATCTTTTAGAGAACTGTGGCTTAATTCCTTTTGTTAACTAATTAAAAAGAGAGAAAGAAGTTAAAGCTCTAATTAGACCTATTAAAATATGTGTTACTTGTTCAATGGTCTAAACAAGTAGGATAAATGTGTAATTAGGAGGTTTGTCCAAACATGATTAAAACTAGTCACGTGATAACATTTATGTGTGCGTGAGATTGAGAGGAAAGTCGGTATGAAAACGTGAATGTAAACAAAAAAAAATTCTGGAAGGATTGTGTCACACATATAGCTTCTGGTTGGACAGTGTCGTTGGCCCCAGTAGTCAGACCAGGTCCACCTGACCCCATGAGCTATCGCTGCGGATGCCTGTGGTTTGCTGATAGTTTAAGACATTTAGAAGTTATTAAGTAGCAATCAGTGCATTCCCTGAGGCATAAGGATTTGCATCCCTTCCAAAACTCATATCTATTTGAGGGGATTTGGTTTCTTTTCTGTTTGGGTTTGGAACTCTTTAAATCACAGTGTAATAAACTCTTTGGCTTCAGACCTAGGGCATATTTTTTCTTCTATATAGTTAGAAGAAGGGAAGGAGTTGACTTCTCTGCGTCACATAGGCGTGTATGACTGCTTTCTCTGTGTGATACTTTCTGGTGGGGGCATCTCTTGAAGGGAAATTCCCAGGAAGACTGGTGGTTCTGGGTGTCTCTGACAGCCACCATTCTTTCCATCTCTTGGTGGTTTGTTCCATACTGGGATCTTCCCTGGCTTGTGTCTCATCAGCCCCTTTGTGGCGCATTCAAGTTGGAGAAAGGGCCTTGGAGCATCTTTGCACCCTAAACTCTCAGCAGCCATGTAGTGTGGATCAGGTGTCCCTGTGACACCCCTCCCCAGATGCCCAAAGCCAGACAGGGATTTCTGCCACAGAGTTGTTAAAAAAACAAACATTGCATCTCTACAAACATGTGGTGGTGGCAGCTGTCATGGAGGTGCAGGCATCTCTGACGTGACTGCTAACCAAAATTAAAGCCATGAGTAAATTGTTCGCTGTAATAGCTCTTGGTTTCAAAAATACTTCAGTTGCAAGCACTGACCCAGAGAAAAAGACTCTGAAGGACTGAGGTTGCTCGGCTTAACCTATGGAAAAGGAAAAGCTCAGGTGCTGAAAGCTGAGTCAGATGTTTTCAATTTTCCTGCCAGAGTGAGAACTATTTGCACAAATTACAGAAGAGCTCCAAAGTAATGTGAAAAGGAATAAGCTGCTTTCATATAGATCAGTTTCTACTTGGGGAACAGTGAAATTCAGTTAAAAGTCTCAGCTGCCTCTACTGCTTTTAAACGTATATAATGTAGAGGAGAACTTGGCTGGTGTCAGCCCTTTTTGTGACACTAAACTGCTGAGAAACTTGGGGTGGGACAAAAGAAAAAGCACTTGGGGGAGAGGAAATGGTAGAAGTGTCTGGTACAGCTGTGGAGGAGAGCTGTGCATCTCCTGCATGGGTAGTATCTGCCTTTCCTGTTTGTTTATGTTGGTTGTCATGTTCACATACGCTCGGAGAGGGAGAGGCACGTTCTTACGAATATAAATACACACACAGAGCATAGCAGTTGCCTGTATTGCACACGTAGTGGTTTTGGGACCAGTTTCTAAGTAGGTCATGGTATGTCTGTGGTCCAAATAAGTAGAAGCGTAAGAATTCTGGAGCTGTTTTGTTGTTTGCGTTTTTTTCTGAAAAATGAAAAATTAAAAGATTAGACCTCTCTCTGAAAGGATGTCTTTTTGTCTTGAGGACCTTCCCACCTCTCCTTCTTCAGAGATGATAGAAACTGAAGTTGTGACTGAGTGATTAGACACGGCAGATTGGGGGTTCTAGCTTAATGTCACTTATTACTACATAATTTTGCTGTGTAGGTTCAAGTTGGATGCATGCTAACCAAAGATTTAGAAATCTTTCAGTGGGATAAGAGGAGGAATTAACTCTTTAATCCTAGATATAGAGCTCTGAAATCAGGCACAAGATAGAACCGATTATAAATAATTCCCTACTATTGTTTTAGTCTTCTGTATGGTTTGCCGAGTAGTTACACCTAAATAGCTGCATTGTCTGTAGTCTTGAATGTATCATCACAGAAGGGCAACGCCATTCATATCTTTATGTAGATTATGCTTCAATAAGACTGCTTTTGTTGCCAACCCAAGTCAGAGTCTCATGACTTAAATTGGAAACTACTGCCTCAGAGAACATAGTTTAAATATTAAGCAGATATTTGGAGTGTGTAAGCATGGGGTAAGCCAGGGAGGAGGATTCGAGGAGGAACTAGGGGAGAAGACCGAACACATTACTGGTTGCAGGTGATTTCATTGTACTGGGACTCTGGTTTTGATAGAACTGAGTCACTCTTCAACACAACAGGAAAAGCAGTTTTCCTGCTTTACGCAAGGATTGTAAGAGGAACAGTGTTTTGGAGGAAATTCCTGCCCAGTTAATTCACCAGGAGCAATACTGTCTGGTGAGCACAAACTTGTGTCATTTTTGTAGAGGTATTCTGTGACCCATCAATGTGCCCTTGTGGCCGAGAGGCCAATGGAATCCTGTTCTGCACAGGGAAGAGCGTGGCCAGTAGGTGGAGGGAGGTCATTCTCCCCCTTTACTCTGCACTGGTGAGGCCACAACTGGAATCCTGCCTCCAGTGCTTGGGTCCCCAGTTCAAGAGAGACAGGAAACTATTGGAGAGAGTCCAGCGTAGGGTGACAAAGATGCTGGAGGGATTGGAGCATTTCCCTAATGAGGAAAGGCTGGGACTCTTGAGCCTGGAGAAGAGAAGGCTGAGGGGAGACATTATCAATGCTCACAAATATCTAAAGGGTGGGCTGAAGGAGAATGGAGCCGGACTCTTCTCAGTGGTTCCCAGTGACAGGACGAGGGGCAATGGGCACAAGCTGGGACACGGGAAGTTCCATTTGAATGTGAGAAAAAACTTCTTTGGGGTGAGGGTGTCAGAGCCCTGGCAGAGGCTGCCCAGGGAGGGTGTGGAGTCCCCTTCTCTGGAGACCTTCAAGCCCCTCCTGGATGCAGTCCTGAGTGATGTGCTCTGGGCAATCCTGCTTTAGCAGGGGAATTGGCCTGGGTGATCTCTAGAGGTCCCTTCCAACTATGACAATTCTATAATTTCACATTTGAGGAACATCCAGTAAATTTACTAATTTGTCATTATACAGGTGTAACTTCCGCTGTGTCCATACTCACCTTGGGGCTGCAGATGACTATTTTCCCTGTCACCTTCTCTGTGATCCACATCTGAACCTCTTAAGAAACCAAAACCGGCCTCTAGTTCCCCCACTTTCTAATTCAGCGTGACTAAGTCATTCAGCATATTTTAAATACTGTTGCTCATTCCAATTCCATCGGTTACCTGTGCGCCAATTGTTGTCAGCATATTTCTGCAGTGGAGTGGTTTAGCATTGGGTAATTGGCATAAATTAAATCGTATGAGTCATGGTATTGCCCTCTCTGCGTCCACCCACATGTCTCTGTTACGTATGTGTAGTTTATGGGGAGATGTATGAACGATAGCGGCACTGCAACTGCCCTGCCAGCAAACAAAGGTCTCGCATGCCCTTGGAAAATAGGTATTGATGCAGAATTTACATCAGAATTAGAGGAAGTGAAGAGGATTACAGTGAGGAAAACAAAGAAAACATGTCGGGGTAGCTTTTTTTTTTTTGTCTGCTGATGGATATATTTATAACTGAAGCATGTGGCTTGTTGTCTGTGTGGCGTTTTCCATACGTACAAGTGAGAGCCCTGTATTGTGGCATGGGTTTGCCGTAGGGCACAAAGGCAGCCCTGTCCCTGGAACTCAACTTTTCCCCGTTCTTAGAAGGGGAATCAATGAATTGCTCACGGTTCTTAAAACACTTTTGTGTTTAAGGAGGTATGGTAATCCCTGCTGTTCTTCTCACAGATCATCTGTAAAAGAATAATGGTAAATTTTAGAGGTTACGTTTGTAGAAATAGATTTCCCCGTGCTTACAGTTTCCTGCAATTAACTGTTTAATTTCTGCACCCGCAATTACTTCTGGGTGTAGCTCAAGCCACTTACATGTCCCAGAACTTGACTGTGCTCGTGTGTCAGGTATTGAGGTGCCAAGGTATCGTGCCTTACACCTTTGCACGGCCTCTCTCTTTGCATAGAGAAATGCAAGTGCAGCAAAAGGGGTTGGCTTCAAAACTGGGTCCTGACAGGTGAACAATTCCTTTCCATTCCTTTTAGGTGGTGTTCTGCTTCATGTGAAGTCCCTCTCCTCGTTCTGCAGGTTTCCCCCTTTGCTCAGAAGGGCATGTAACTCTCTGGGCAGCTTTTTAATGCCTTTGTAGCTTGTGCATCGCCTGGTGGTCCCGCTTTCTGAGTACACCAATGTTCCTGTGGTTTGCAGTAAGGCTCAGGTCTTATCTCTCTGTAACTGTGTGCATCTCATCTCGGACCACAACCTGAGGTTTTCAGCAGTGCTCAGTGTTGGCTCACTCTGCCTTCCTGCCGCGAGGGGGGAGATTTATCCTTTTTTCCGAGGCAAGTGGTGCTTAGCACCGTTGGAAAAACTTCCCTTATTCAGTAACTTCTAATCGAGGAGCAAGTCGAGAATTTGGGGGAGTGCAGGTTCAGCTCTTACACAGCATCAATGAACCTCTAGGATCTCAGCAGTCTTGGGCAGGTTTTGCTTTTCTGGATCCCAAGGCAGGATCCCTTCCGCTCCCCTGCCTCCCCACACCTTCTGCCAGCACCTGGGCTTAGGAGGGAGCTGCACCCTGAAAAGGAACTGAGCATCTTCTGCCTGCCTTAGAGTATCCTCTTGTATCACTGGTTATACATGTATTATTGCTGGTTTTCTTTCATGCCTATAAATCTCCACCAAAAAATATAGTCCCTTTCCTCCCCAAATTAAGAGAGTCAGAGGTTTTAAAAATCAAATGCATACGAGGGGGTGACTTCCCAGCCACATGGGTTTCTGTTTCCCTCTTTGCGCAGCTTTCGCATTCAAATTTCAAATTCAAAAAGATGAGAGGAGACCTGCTAACGTGTTTTTATTTCTTTTCTCAGTATTTCTGGCTTCTTGTGCTCTCACGAGGTTTGGTTGGTATCGGTGAAGCGAGTTACTCCACCATTGCCCCAACCATCATAGGAGACCTTTTCACCAAAAACACGAGGACCCTTATGCTGTCCGTTTTCTACTTTGCAATTCCTCTTGGCAGGTAAGTGTTGCTTTTCTCTTAAAGGAAGCTCACGCAGAACTTAAGCTGGTAATGATGGTAGTTCTTCTGTCTTTGGTTGGACTGGTTTAGACAGGAAAATATTGTGAACAGTGACTAATTGGTTGCAGGAATTGGATTCTTTTCCTAGCCCTGTTACTGGTTCATGTGTCACTTTGGGGAATTAATTAGAAGGAGTTTTTTTTACGACAACGGGATGGACATGGTATCAAAATATTTTAGCTGACTACTTCTTTTTTTTTTTTCATTGTTAAGTTAACCTGTCATATTGAATAGTTTTGGCTATCTGAATCATTGCTTTTTGTCACGTGAGGTCTAGGCATTCTTTAGGCAACGTCTTTCAGGTGACTGTGGAATCACAAATTCTTAAGACGCTACGCTGAGTTTTCAAAAGTGAGCGAATGGGTACCTACTTATTTGTGACAGGCTAAATATCTGAGGTTTCAGGAGGAGTATGCTATATAAAATACACAGGTGGAAGTTTTGACTTTTAAAAATATTTTTAGGTTAAGCTCAAATTCTGCCCACCTTGAATGTGGCCAATCTGATTAAGTTTGGAAAACAAGACTAAGTCAATCTTAGATGAGTTGGTAGCTGCAATAGCAGTGGCCGGTCCATTTTGGTGCTATTGCCACTGAAGCAGGAATTAGGAGAAATCATGAAGCCTGGTGTAGACAGCGAGGCTGAAGAGAGGAGCTGTAATGACCAGTCACGCTCAGTCTTGACACTGAGCAGTAGGAAACAACCAAGCCCATAGATCCCTGATGAAAGCAAGAGACAGACTCAGATTTGGAGTAATTATTTCATCTGGCTCTTTCTTTCAGTTGAGTTCCCTTATCAGCCCAGTCAGTATTTAATTGTTGGGACAGGAGGGAATCTGTGATTTTTATTTTTACTTATTTTAAATAATGGCTGACCCTCTATTGTATTGTTGGCAGCGTGGGTTCGCATAGTTTGCACACGAAGTTGGACAATGTCCTGTGCAAAAGTAGCATCGTGGGTTAGTTCCCAGCAGAGATAACATGAACAGCAGCTTAATCCCCCACAATTTAGGGAAAAACTTCTGGTTTAAGGCAGTGTATTTTACAAGTTAGAGCACTCATCCCTGAGATAAGGCTCACAAACATCCACCTGCACTTCAGGAAAAAGGTAGCCAAGTCCTTAACTGGTGAAAAGAATTTTTTCCCAAGAGGGCCAAAGATGCCAGGCATTTACACAAGAAATTCAGTGAACTATGACTAGCAAGAAATGGCAAATATTCATCCTGTTGACCCTAGTTCTGGGACTTAATTCTCTCAATACCCAACAGAGATTTGGATCTGTGGTTTGATTTTGGGGACCGGTTTTGGGGTGATTATAGATGGCAACCTCTAAAACTTAGCAGGCTGTTCAATAAAGGCACGTGATGGCTGAGAGCTGCACCGCAGCAGCCCTGGCAACTTTTAGCTGGGGCATTCTCAGCAGCAAATGCAGCAATTTGGGGTGAAAAAAAGGAAATTCATATCCATTCAGTTCACTGTAAGGGAAGCACGGCTGCATTCACCTTTATTTAGTCTCTTGAGAGCCACCTTTTGTGACCACAGTGTACTTCTGAGGATGTGGTAGAAGGTCCTGCTGCTCCTTTTTCTTCAGAGGGGATTTCCAAGCATCAGGTTGGATGTTCTCCCATCAGACTGTCGTGCATATTCTTCTTGTTTTCTTAGAAGCTGACAAAAGAAGTTCTCTTCATGGGCAATTAGAACCAAGTACTATTAAATGACAAGAAAAAATTTAATGACAGAATATAGTGTGTCCTTGAAGGGCACTTCGTAACTGAGAGCTCGAACATAAAATTGTTCAGTATCCGTATTAGTGCCCAGACATGGCCTGCCGTAGAAATTGAATTGGGAAATAAAGACTTTTTGAGGCTTTGTTTCCATCCACTGTAGATTGAGTTAATTTGAGTTCAGTGGCTGAATTTTCATTAGATTTGAGCATTTTTAGATCAACAGTACTTGAGAAGAGTTAGGTATTAGCCACCATTGGCTACATCCCCCGTGTTTCTTCCTGCAGGAGAAGAGCACCCAGGGTTGATTTTGCCTCTTTTTATCTTCATTTAAGAAGAGCAGGGACTCTGGTGCTCTGTTGTACCTCTGACTGACTCTCACCTTTGTGTTTCTTGCAGTGGCTTGGGATACATCACTGGGTCAAGTGTTAAACAGGTTGCTGGAGACTGGCACTGGGCCTTGCGGGTAAGCCGCTCTTAATCACATCTTGATGACAGTTGCATGGGTTGATCAGTGTTAGGAAGAGTGTTATCACACAATTCCTCAACCTGTTATTATATATAGAAGGTAATGATTAGAAATTACATCTGTAGAGGTAAAGTGCATAGTAGATACATTCTCCAAGTGAATGGGAGAGGTCTGTGGTTTTGGCTTGTTGTACTTGGGTGTTTTCCTTGCCCGGGAACAGGAATTTTCCAATCACTTCATTATCAGTCAACCATGATTTCTTGATGGGGATGGGAAGACGAGGCATTGGCCTTAAATCAACTCCGCAGTCTTTCAGACTGTCAAGAAACTCTGAGAATGGCTTCCTGCTTTGAGGAAAAAACACTTTGTTCCAGTTTCCGCTTGTTTTTCTGCCCTGAGACAGTCGGTTTCCTTCTATTTTAACCTCTTGGGACCTTGATAAACGTGCTGAAAAGATAATATGCTCCAATCATATAGGTACAAACAGATTCCTGGACACAAAGATGTCTTGAAAGAGCAGAGACAAAGCAGCCCAGCAGAACTGTTTTCTGACCTTTGGCTGTCTGGGTGGCACGAGCCCCTGTGAGGTACATTCTTTGGCACTTCATGAAGACAATGAATCTCATGAAGCTCAGGCCAACACCGTGTATAACAGCAGGTGATGAAATACATGGGTTCTCATCTCAGTGTGTCCTTCTGTGACACAGACCATTCCCTCCCTGTCCAGCAAGGGTAAGCAAAGCCAGGAAAATCACTGTGAAGGGTTCATCTGCAGCTGGGGGAGTGGAGAGGAGTTTCCAGCTGTAAACCTGAAATGAAAATTTTAATAGCCTACAGCTTCACATCAAGAGGATGGCTACTTCATTCAATAGCAGAAATGCTTGAGGGATAAAATTAACTTTTAAGCAGAGGCTGTAGAAGAAATAAGAAACCCCAAAGCCCTTTCTACTGGCCAGTGGGCTTCAATGGGGTTGATTCATTGGAGAACTCTTGCGTTTCTGTATGTAACACCCAAATGATTAACTTGTACAAAGAAGTCCTCACTAGCATCTTTCTTTTCAGGTGAATTATCCATAGTTATCCTAGCAAATCCAGGCTGTCTGCAATGTACCCCTTATCATAGAATCATCTGGCTTGGGAGGGACTTTTAAGATCATCAAGTCCAACCGTCAACCCAACATTGCTAAAACATCACTAAAATATGTCCCTCAGCACCACGTCTACTCACCTTTTAATTTCCTCTTGGGATTGGCAACTCCACCACTTCCCTGTGCAGCCTGTTCCAATGTTTGATAACCCTTTCTGTGAAGAAATTTTTCCTAATATCCGACCTAAACCTCCCCTGGCGTAACTTGAAGCTGTTTCCTTTCATCCTGTCACCTATTACTTGGGAAAAGAGACCAACCCCCATCTCGCTTACATCCTCCTTTCAGGGAGTTGTAGAGAACGAGGTCTCCCCTCAGCCTCCTTTTCTCCAGGCTAAACAACCCCAGCTCCCTCGGCACCTCCTCATAAGGCTTGTGCTCCAGATCCCTCACCTCACCCTCACTTATGGGGTCATGATTTCCACTATAAGTGACACATTGACCTATGATTCCCCGACTGTGCAAAACTGTGGGGAATCTGCCAAGCTGCACACTTCTACAGTTGCTTTGGACAGTGTTGCTTGGTTCTTGTGGTCAAATGGCACATGTTGAAAACTTCCAGACGTCAGCATAAAGCAGCCTTTGTCCCTGTGGCAGTTACTGTGCTCTTGCAAAGTGTAAAAGATTCCCCCAGGTGGTGCTTCCGTCTGTGATCTTCTGTGGTCTCCAAAGCTGTGGGAGGTCAGGAATAGCCTGTACCTCAGTGGACTGAAGAAGACAGAAGGACACTTTGACAAGCAGCACACGCTTAGTCTCTGGATCTAGCAGTAACGTCAGTGCTCCACTGGAGCATTGCTGAATATCCATGGATATTGTCCTGTTGGGGGATTAAGCCTCTAGATAGAAATCAAAGAGACTTTCAACTATATGACCTTAGAAAAATCCTGGCATTTCCCTTTTTTTGAGCAGTGCTGTGTCTTGTCTTCAACTGTAGTAAGGATACCATGTCAGGCTTCTTTTATCCCTGGATGAGGGATTTTCCTGCCTTTCCCATTCTGAAATATTTTGGTCTTGTCTTCACTTCCCTCCCCTAGAAAAATTTTGAGTTTAGCATGAAACTTTAGACATGAAACTGCTCTATGTGTAGAGGCCATTCTCAGGTTATTATAGGAAGCATATTTTTTTGAATGGGATTTTATTTTTAACATGGTATATATAGAAGAGATGATAGTTCAGTGAAAATCCACGTTCCTGTTTTCTTAACGGAGCTATTTTCCAATCTGGTGATGATGGGATTTGAGTGTCAGAACAAGAATCATGTTTGTAGCTTGCAAAACACTGTTAGATCTTTGTATTTTTGTCTAGTGACTGGGAGAAAGGGTCGGAAACGGGGAAACTGAACCCCTGCATGCATTGTTTTCTTCCACCCTGAATTTTCAATGTTTCTTTCAACAGCTGTACACTGGGGTGATCTGAGGAAGCTGCCTGAAGATGGGAGTCTCTCGTGGGTTAGGTGGCAGGGGAATGCATGTCAGGGAAGGATTTCCAAAGTCAGCAGGCTCCCTACATCCAGAAATCTTTCACTGGCCTCACAGCCCTTAAAAAGCTCCTGCACTATCCCAGAAACCAGTTCATCTCAGCCCAGCCCAGAGTAGGTTTCTGAAGAGTTAAACATCACTGAAGAACTGTGTTTTGGTGACTTGAATAACACACAGAAATGGCCTGTTCTTAAAGCTGCGTGTTTCCAGCATGAGATAAGAGAGTCCAGGGGATGTCAGGGAGGAAGGAAAGGGGCAGATGCCTTGGTGTGCTCACAGGTTCTGGCTGTAAAGAATCGACTTGCTGAAATGCAACTAATGTAATCTGGTGCTTACTGACTAGTCAAAGCAAGCCCTGCTAGCTCCCGTGCTAATTCCCTGATCCTTTCTTGCAGGTATCTCCACTCCTGGGAATGATAACAGGGACACTCATCTTGATTTTTGTACCTGCTGCTAAAAGAGGAAATGTTGAACAACTTGGGGGACAGCTGAAGGCTCGGACCTCCTGGCTAAGAGACATGAAAGCGCTGATTAGAAAGTAAGAGCACTCCAGTAAAACCCACACTTTGCCTCTAACGCTTAATTAGAACATCCAATGGCCTGTACTTAGCTCTGTGAGACCTGAACAAGACAACCTGCAGGGAGTTGCAGGAAGCTTGGTCTGTGGACCTAGGGAAGAAAACCACAGGTACATTTTCATGAGGCATGGATTTCATTGACAGTGATGGATCCTAGCTTCTGCTCTAACCTTTCCAAGATTCAGATCTAAGAGAGCGTCTGCTTTGTTTGGCTCATACTTCAGACAAATCAAGGCTTTTGAAGTGTAGAAATTGCTGTGTTCCTGTATTAGTTGTTGTGCCAGTGTTGTTCAGACACTTAGATCCTTTTTCTTCCTTGAAAGAGCTACTCTGTTGAGACGAAAAAGATAGTTTAATGCCAGAGCAATTTGAGAGGAGAAAATACACAAAAGCTTGCACTGGGTGGCAAGTTTAAATATGTATGTTTATAAAACCACACGTGACTGAATACATGAGCACTGAATGTGCTTGGGTGCTGGTTTATGTGCATAAAAGATGATGTGCTCGTGGGTGTTAAAGCAGCTACACTTGCTTCCAGAAAGCTTCTCTGTAAATGGGCAAATACTCACACTCGTGAATTCAGTGTTACATCAGACACTTAGGCTGTCCTTCATTTTTAGAGCTGGTATTGTCAGCCAGTATCAAAGGAGTATGAGAAATGTTGATGGTTTAATTTATCAATATTTCTATATTAGATTTTTTGTTAGTTCATCCAAGTAGTATTCCTATGGTGGTATGAACAGGGAGGGAGAAGTGAAACTGAAGTCCAGGGAAACAGTGGAAAGCCCTGTAATTTACACATCATGTCTTAGTGGCCAAGTACTGATCGTCTTCTCAAATGGTCTTATGAAAAATGGTCTCTTTGAAGCACCGCTGAAGAGCTAAGTACATTGTTATCGATGGAGCATCACATATGAAGCAATATTCCATGCCTCTTATTCTCCATTGCTTTGTACCTTGTAATATCTCTGCTTTTTGGCAAAGGGAGGTGTCTGGTATTGGGGAACACTAGGCTTTGTCACTGGCTCCTGCCTTGTCACTTTTTCTGCTAAACCTTCTCTTGTGCCTCCACAGCCGCAGCTATGTGTTCTCATCATTGGCCACCTCAGCCGTCTCCTTTGCCACAGGGGCCCTTGGCATGTGGATCCCTCTCTACCTTCACAGAGCACAGGTTGTGCAGAAGACAGCAGAGACTTGCAGCTCACAGCCCTGTGGCACCAAAGATAGGTGAGACTCATACTCCGCTGCTTTAAACAGGGGGGATGAGGGGATGGGAGCTTATTTACCAGAGGAAACAGGCAAGTCCCACAGCGTCAAGTTACTAGAATGTCTGTAATTTCCTCTAGGTCTTTGCAACAATGATAGGAAATGCTGTGATTGTAAACTAGGTTTTATTTCTCATCTTTTCTTCATCGCGTGGAGTCAAACCAAGGGAGAAGCAGTGACCTCAGCTCTGTCTTAGTTCCCAGGGGCAGAAAAGAGCCTGCTGTGTTTGCCGTAGAAGATGCTTGGAGAGCTGAAAGTGGTTTCTTAAGACCCAGGCTGTTTTCTGTGGTAGGAGCAGAACCAGCTGCCAGGTTGGCTGATCACGGTGGTGGCTGTAATTCAGGGTGCCTCTAAAGGCTGGAAGGAAATGACCCTGAAGACATGTGTTTCACTGTTTCCATGTTTCACTGCTGTGTGCATGCTGAGTTTTGCTGGAAAATGGTGCAGAGATCTGGGACACTTTGGTCTGGGTTGCTGGGATGTCACCTGGTGGCTTGGTTTCTCAGTCCCAGTTATATAATTTCACTTGCAGCACATAAGCTGTGCAAAGTAATTCACCGTTTTGTGCTTTACTGTGATGGCACAAAACACAAAATGCTACAAGAGGCATTTCTCCAGGTGAATAAAAGATATGAAAAACTGCCTTTTGTCAGCCCTTTTGCTTTTTAGCTTGTGAGAGGAAAATAATGTTAGGAAAAACCTCCAGCTGCCACAATCTCACCTCAAGTAAACTACTTAGTGGTTTGGAGTACTGTCAACCAGAACGCCCAGCGGGCAGTTTCAGTCTCTTCTGCAAAAACACAGTGAGCAGAAAATACAGCTCCGGTCAGACTGACCATCTGTTCTGTACAAAGAGAAGTTTTCCACTTCTTGATGACACCTAGATTTTGAGCTGCCCTTGAGCTACTGTAATGGAGTTGCCAAAGACTCCGTAATCCAAGTCCTGAACATACAATATGGAGAATCCATCTGAGCTCTTTAAATTTAAATTAACACCTTCTATATGTGTCACATAACAGCAAAATAATCTAATCAGGCTTCTGTGAAGTGGCCTGAAAGGAGTTAGAAAGTCAAAGGATGTTTAAAGTCACCATTATTTTGAGTCTTGTTAAGTTTCCCCTAAACTTCCTAGTGCCTTCCATGATTTCCCTTACCTGATGAGTGGGCAGGTTATTACTTAGTTTTGGGCATACATAATTAGCTGTACAATGCACTTGATAGGATGATCAGTTCCACACAAAGAAGAGGTATGAGCCCTTGGCACTATACGTGTGGATCAATGCCTGTGTACGAGGCTGAATTTCATATGCTGAGTTTTTCTTAATGGCAGGGCAAGAGTGCTAAAATCAGGAGCACTCAGCAGGGGACCTCACTGGTTTTATTTTAAATTTGCAAAACCAGTGTGCAGAATCCAGTTAGTCAAATTACCCTAATAATTTGTTCGAAGACCATGCCCATTTTTAGGAAAAACTCCAAAAAATATAATTGTCTCCTTTTCTTTTTATCTTTTTTTTTTCCTTTTTCTTTTTAATAGCTTGATCTTTGGAGTGATTACCTGCTTCACTGGCTTCCTGGGTGTAATCACAGGAGCCGGGGCAACCAAATGGTGCCGGTTAAAAACCCAGCGAGCCGATCCTCTTGTCTGTGCTGTTGGCATGCTGGGATCAGCCATCTTCATCTGTCTGATCTTCGTGGCTGCCAAGAGCAGCATCGTGGGAGCCTACGTAAGTATAATCCTTCAAATATGCCAGTGTCACTCTTTTCTTCTCCACCAAACCCCTTGGAAGTCTGTGTGCCTTGTCCCCTGGAGGAGCCCTGAGATGTTGGTCTTGCTCTTCCTCTTCTCAGTGTCCTTCATTTTGCCCCCTTGGCATTTTGGCTCTATCTACATGTCCCTGGAGGGAAAACGATGTCTCAACTACTTACACCCTTGCTAACTGTCATCAGGGCTTAGAGCTGGGGATTCAGTTCATGTGTGGAAACCCACAGTTCCCTGCCTTTGGGCTGTTCTATCTCTGCCTTTATCCATACCTCTACCGTTCTTGCTTAATGTTTTGGTACAGGAAAATTGGCCACTTCCCTTACAATAAGGGAAGCTGCAGTGGTACCAAATTCTAATTACAGTATAATTTGTCTGTGGGTATGCTTTTGGCTCCCTGTAAGTGCCATTAATTTCCATAACTAGGTAGCTTGCTGCAGACCAATATTAATTACCATGTCATTTTAGTTTGTTATCTGTATTACCAAAGCACCTGGAAGTCCTAGTCATAGACCGGGAACCTGCAATACTTGATGCTCCACAAATGCAGGTTAAAATATGGCCCCCTCCCAGAGTGTTTATAATCAAAGTATATAAAAAGAAATCAGATAGATCCAGACAAACTGAAGGGAAGAGGAAAAACTCAAGTGTGATAATCCAGCCTCAAGCCAGAATCTTGATTTTTCTAGACAGTAGAAATATTGAGAACACGTCCAGGATTCTCTTTCAGTGTACCAGAGGGAAGCCTGGACCCTGGGAGAATTTTTTGAAGGGAAAGCGTGAGATGGTTGGAGTAGGGGGATAATTTCTGAAAGCCCACCCTTAGTTCCCACACCGCAGCACACACTCCACTCAGCATGAGAATTCACTACAATTAACCAAGCAACCAACTTACTGCCGTTCCTTGTTTCTCTGTATTTCTAGCACTAGCCCAGCCCATGGGTGTTTTCTCAGCATTTCAATAGCTGCCATCTTTATGGGGAAGCACTAAAAGGAAGAGTGAAAGGTTAAAGATGTTAAGACGGAACCGAGAACGCCCACTCTGGCTATTTATAAAGTGTCAGGAGGAGATTCAGTCCCCTGGTTTGTGTATGGTCTAGAGCTCACCTTTGGATTGGCAGAAGAATGATCACCTCAGACAACCCGTAAGAGGGTGTTACTGGTTGGCCAAGCATTAACCCTCCTTTCGTCGTCAGTCGTCTCTGTGTGAAGAGACCTGTCATGTCCTTCCTTCTCTCTCTCCATCCAGACCTGTGATTTTTCTGCTTTCTTGAACCTGATGACAGACAGGCTCATTTGGGGTGCTTTGTCTCTTTTATGCAGAAAGTCCTCCCTTTCTAAGCTGCAAATAGTGTTTTCAAAAATTTTCCCACAATAGGGGATTAATGGTCTCATTTTCATCTCTTTTCTTATGTTTTCTTAATAGCTGTGTGACTGATTTAGTTTGTGTAAATATATAAATATAGATGATATCATTTAACCAATCTTAGAAATAATTCATTTTCTTGTGCATGAGTAGTAAATCTAATAAAGAGTCAATGACTGGCAAAGGGAGTTACATTTAGGTGTGGAGGGGGTATGAGGTATATAAGTGTATTTGCTGGTGCCATTAGGCACCTCATACGAGACCAACTCCAGGTGGGCAGGGATGTCTGAAAAATAGGCATTTATCATTACTGAAAATCAGAACTTGCTAAGTGATCACATAAACAGAACATTTGAGGGGGACATAACTTCTACCAGCTCATCACAGACAAGTCACCAGACACCAAGCGGAGATGGTGAGATATTCTACAGCACAGCTGGACTGGGCGGAGGATGTATCTCCAGAGCTGAAACCTCAGTGTAAAATGAGGCTTTGAACAGTGTGTGAGGAGTCAAAGCCGCGACTGTTTCAGGAGCTATTGATCTGTCTGGAGGCTGCCCTATTTGCAGTAAGCATCCCTAGATTCTCTCTCCAGCAGAAATACCTGAGGCATATCCTCATATGCCCTTTGCAGCAGATGAACTAATTTTTATAAATCCCCATTAGCAACTGAAGGACAGAATTTTTTTTAATGCCAATATCTTTTGTCCTATTTTTTGATCTTTCTCTTGTTCCTCTTTTCCTTTTACCAGTATCCCCATATGAAGCACGTGTTTCATGGAAATGTGTTGGGTGAAACACGCATTCGACAATCAAAACTGGTACCCTCTGAAGTTTGTAGCCTTTCAGTGGTTTATTTGTGGGACTTGTGCTGAATTCCTGCAGAAGGGGGCAAGGTTTACTTGCTGTGTGTAACAGTTCACACGTGTCTTATGTCTACGTGATTTCTGTAACCTTAAGGCCAGCAGTTGCCTGTTTGCAGTGCTGTATGGACAGGCAGGGCATGGCGGTGCAGCATTCAGAGCTGTGATTACATCTTTCCCCAGCTCAATTTAACCTCTCCAGCCACAGGACCCCAGCAACAGCCACTGCAGAGCCGTAGCAGGACGGGTTTCAGGGCAGGTCCTGAGAGGCCACCTAGGGCTCCGCTGTGTCCTTGCTGCGTGAGCTCCCATTGTTGGATCTGAGAATCCCATCACCATGATTCCTTGGATCTGCCTTTATTAGCCTGGCAGTTGTCGTTTCCTGTGGGAGCCAAGCGCAAGGCAGACCCGTGGACAGTGGGAAAATGGAAAGAGGAGGTTTCCTCACTGACCGGCTGGCCCTAATGGCCGGCTCAGACACCATCATGGAGGAAGCAGATCCAGTCACAAAAAGAAGGGAACGTGGAGGGAGAATGCATGGGAAACAAAAGCAATTTTTAGAAACAAATAGAGGAAGCTTTCTGTAGGTCAATGCGTAAGACTCGCTAAATAAAGCAAACTGTTCCAGGCAGTGAGATGATGGTCAAAGGGGTTTAGGAAAGGGGTTTAGGTAATCTTGACCAGTCTGTGGGAAATACAGTCATGGTGGTCATGTCTTAGCCAAAGCTGCTGATCTTGGACGTCCTCCTCCCACCCCCAAGCTGTGCCTACGCAAGCAAGAGGGACTGGGATGGTGACTGGGAGTGTTGGCCCCTCAGAGCTTATGTGGACACCACGAAACAACAGCCCTCTGAATGTTTCCTCAGAGCAAAGCATAGCACGTGTTTCTTGCCGGCTTTGTTTCATTAATGAATTGTAGCCTATTCAGCATGACAAAAGTTGGATGTAAGGCAATTAAAAAAGGAATCTTCAAATTACCAGAATCCAAATCTCTGTAGCTGTTATCTCCAACTACCAACAGGGATCTCAGGAGTGATGTTTTCTCTCTAGATGCCACGAAAAGCAACAGGTTAGCTGCTGGAAAAAAGCAATTATTTGGGGGACATCTAGTAAAGTCTTGCTTGTCTTCTTGCTGGCGGGGAGCAGGGGAGCTGGTTTTTAAAAGTCTGGTTATTTATGTAGTACCTCATCTGTGTGTTCTGCTCTTCATAATCCACAAAGGAAGAGGGAAATGTGTCTGTTTCATCCTGTTGAATCTACAGTTCTTTGTTAAATTGTTAAACTGCAGCATAAAAGCAAAAATTTCGTGATGGAAATACAGGTAAAAAGCTTTTTGGTGGAGGCCGTGTTCCTCCTGAAGCCATATCATCCTTGCTCCATTGAACGTGGTTGGATAAACATTATCTTTTAATGATGAGGCCAGGTTAAATTAGTTTTTCCTCTTGATCATTTCCAGGTCTTCAACTGCTGTGTTTGTAGAACTGTTTAGTGAACTGCATCTTGGAACTGATTTGGATTAAAACAAAGAAAAATAGGCAAAACAAGCCCCTCTTCCCCTACCTCTCCCTGGTGAAAGATACTTTGCTCCTCTCAGTTTTCCTGGTCCGAATCCCAGTTTGGCTCTGTGGTACCAGCCCAACTGAGAAGGCGGGACAGGATGAGAGTAGGTGAGGAAGGAGTGCCAGGGGTGGAAAGGATTTGTGGTGGCTGTTCATACCACACCAACGTGAAAAGAAGCCTGCATCCCACTACATCCACTAGGCTTTTAATGTATCTTGTTGGCCATCTCTACAGAGTCGAGTTACATTTCACCATAAGATGTTGTGAAACCCATACTGAAGTCCTCTCTTGACTATATGTAGTCAAGGCAGTATGTAGTGAATGCTTAAGTTGCTATGGTGCCCAGGCCTACATCCCCCTCAAACAGGACAGCAGTGTGCTAGCAGGGGAGGGAAGGGATCCTGCACACAGTGGGTAGGGAACCTCATTTAAGCAAAAAAAAAACCCAAAATCGAAACTTAACAAATAACTTAATTCCCAGTGATGAAAATGCCAGTGTTTTATGAAGTTGCGGCTTTCTTGCCTTTTCTGACTGGCTTTTTGGAATGATGCACAGATGGAAGCCCAGAGCTGTCTCTTCTTCTATTACCAAATATATCAGCCTTTAATTTAACTGTCCTGTAGATCATAAACAGTTTACACTAATGAAGTTGCAAGCCAAGCCTCTAGAGCTCTGATAAAAATCTGTAGTTTTCTAATATTCAAGATAAACCACAACAATAACAAGGAGTGTATTGTGTAGGTTTGAAACAAATAAGCAGCAAAGGAAAGTATGTGACAAGTTATTTTTCCCTTGAATGTCAAGTGAATAAATCGTCTCCTTTTTGTGTGTTTTGTTACAACAGATTTGCATTTTTATTGGAGAAACTCTTCTGTTTTCAAACTGGGCTATCACAGCAGACATACTAATGGTGAGTGTACTTTGGAACAGCATCTTTCTCTTCTGGTGGCTGGAGCAGTCTGTCAGCTTGCAAGAACAACCTGAAGTTCACCCTTTCTTCCAAATGCCTAACCCCTACTTCAGCTT
>VZRU01013100.1:149385-171198 GCA_013398155.1 Pedionomus torquatus
GGTTTTATTGTTCTCTGTTTCTTTACCAAATGCTAGACGCTTGACGGGTCTTCTGCAGCCATAACGCTGTCCCCTCTCCCGCAGAGATCTTCATGCACCCATGTGGCCCAGACTGTGGCAAGTAAAATGGGACTTGGCCCCCTCAGTCTGACATCTCATGGGCTTTTGCCTTGTGCTACTGCAAGGAAGAGACCCCCCCAGCCCTTCAGCCTTGTTACCTGTTTCTTCAAGCAGCAACTTTCAGTTGAGGATGAGCTGAGCTGCCTAATTAAAAAGCCTTGTTCGTAGTGCAGGGAGAGGCCAAAATTGGGACATGGTTGTCAGCTGCAACGAAAAAAAAGAAGGGGGGGGGGGAGGGGGGAGAATTAAGCACCTGGAGACCAATCCACAGAGGATTTATGTCCTCATTGCAACAGGCTAACAAGCTTCCCACTTCTGATGACTCAGCAACAGACAAGACTTAAATCTGCCCTAAAAAACCACAAAGACTTCCCATATATAAGAGGCTTTTACCAAGGGTTCACAACCCGTTCTGCTTTTTCCCTGAGCTGCCATGCACCTGCCATTTCCCATGACTTTAGTTACAAGTGCTAGTTCTCGTTATTTTTGATAAACGGATGTTTAAAGCATGTAAAAGGATCTCATTAAAGAAAGCCCAGAAATCCAGAGCTGATCGTAGTTTCAGTCAAGTGTTTCAAGCTCTGTCCCATCTGCTCTGTCACTCCTTTTCCATGCACTAAAAGTCTCATTAAGGAATGAGCTGCCACAGACCCTGTAAACTCACCGAACAACAGAATGCTATGGGGTTGGAAGGGACCTCTGGAGATCATCTAGTCCAACCCCCTGCCAAAGCAGGTCCTCCTAGAGCAGGTTGCACAGGAACTTGTCCAGGTGGGTTTGGAATGTCTCCAGAGACATAGACTCCACCACTTCTCTGGGCAGCCTCTTCCAGGGCTCTGCCACCCTCAAAGTGAAGTTCCTCCTCATGTTTAGATGGAGCTTCTTGTGTTCAGTTTGTGCCCACTTCCTCTTGTCCTGTCACTGGGCACCACTGAAAAAAAGACTGGCACCCTCCTCTCGAGATCCACCCTTTAAGTATTTATAGGTGTTGATCAGATCCCCCCTTAATCTTCTCCAGACCAAGAAGACCCAAGTCCCTCTACCTTTCCTCTTGAGAGATGCTCCAGGCCCCTCATCATCTTTGTGGTCCTCTGCTGTACCCTCTGCAGCAGTTCCCTGTCCTTCTTGAACTCGGCGGCCCAGAACTGGACACAGTGCTCCAGGTGGGGCCTCCCCAGGGCAGAGCAGAGGGGGAGGATAATCTCTCTTGACCTGCTGGTCACGTTCTTCCTGATGCGCCCCAGGATGCCATTGGTCTTCTTGGCCTACTCCCAGTAGGAGTAGGACACAGAGATTTCATCGTGCTGAGCACCTTTCAGAGGAGAAGTCTGCAGCGTGGGGGAATGGCTTCCCTTCCTGGGACACACTGCTGGGGAGGGAATCCTTCCTACGGGTGTCGCTGGGGCAAAGGCGGGCACCACCCTCAAATGCCAGGTGTTGACGTTGTCACCAGCCAAATCTCAAATTTGTTTGTGATCTCAAAAGAACACAATTAACATTAACAGCATTTGGCATTTTTTCCCCCCATTGAACACCTAAACATGCCAATGTTAAAATTGAAATAACTTTTGGAATATAATTGCTTTTATCTTTCTGTGGCTTTTAGAATTAATATCATAAAATAGTTGGCTTTTCTTCCTCCTTTTATAATGTTTTTCTCATGCCATTTAGCACAGTATAAATGTTTGTGCTCCCCCACAGGTCTGGCAAATTGTTTACTTTTACTTTATAAAATCCCTGATTTATACTTTCTGGTCTTCATTTGCATTCATATTAGATTGTTTTTAAAAAAAAAATCAAAGAAATCTTTTGCATGCATCTCTGAATGCGAAGCTGGTGAGCCCAGGCAGTTGTGGTGATGTTGTGGGGTTACAGCAGCGCGGTGTTAGGGATCTTGAGCTGAGGAGAGGGGCCAGGGAGAACCTGCCCTGTATCTCATTGGTGATGAGGAAAATCAGGTATTTGTGGCAGATCCTGCAGTGGAAATATCCTTTTCTGTAGCAAGATTTGTGCCCAAGAGGGAACCTCAGGAATTTAGAGAAATCAAGCAGTTGCAGAGGAATTGAAATGGGTGACTTGGCAACAAGGACAGAGCAGATGAAATGACGATTTCAAAGATGTTGTTACCAGTAAATTGTCTAATTAGAAAATCAGTTTAATTTACTCACTCTTGCTGTTCAGGAGGGGCAGTATCATAGCCCTTCTTGGGGCTCAGCACACCCGAGCTTTTCCCAATAGCCCACCAACAGCCTGCCCAGTGTTCCCAAAACCACAGCACCTGCTTCCCGAGAAAGGTAATGAAGTTTCCCTTTATTCCTTCATTGTCTTCTGTGCTCTGACTGAGAGACAACCAGAGATTCGGGGTGTTTGGATCATGCTGTGCTGTTCCTTCTCCAGAAGGTGGGCATTTTCTCTCGCTGGGCTCCATCCAGTTGGCCGCCACCAGCTGAACATTTGCCATTTGTATTCTGCTATGAGAATGCTGGAAGCTGAAGTTTATTTAGCAAAGTCATTCCTCTCGGTCTGAGATCTGTGTTACAGAAGGAGGGAGAAGAAAGCGTGAACTTTCATAGTTGGGATATCACCAAAGACTTTTGTTTAGACTGCAAAGCCTCAGCAGGACTTCCTTATTGATTTTCCACCCCCAAGTTTTGATTAAATGTTTTGAAGGTTTTTTGCCACCCACCAATTGTCAGAACAAAGGAAGGAATCCCACACGTGGCTCCACGCTGAGGAACTGACACTGGTTGTGCTGGCAAACCCCCTTTGCATTACTCATGATAGAGAGAAGACACCAAGTATGATGCCGGATTGGGTCAAATCCCAGTTAGACATCACAGGATGCTCTCATTGCAAGGGAGTCTGGAAAGCCAAAAACTGGCAAGACAGAGCAGACCATTTGGCAGATGGTCTGTTGTTCTTGAAGCCCAAGGCTGTAATTATGTCCTGTGTCCTCTGGAGAGGAGATGCCAAAGTTCCAGTCTTAGCAGGTGGCCTGTAACTGAGGGGAAGAAATTAAGCGAGAATAGTGACTGTAAGTTAACAGCAAAAACACATTTGTGGGCTCCAATAAAGTTCTAGAGTTGAGAGATGCAGACATGGCTGAGAGGATTACATGAAACCTAGGTGAGAAAACCCAGCTGGCTTGGTGGGAAGAATTATACTTTGGATGGGAGGAAACTGCATTTTCTAAATAAATTCTTACGCAGTATGTTGGCTTAAAAATTCAGATTCAATATTGACATGATTCATTGGTATAAAAGGTCAGCATGATGCCTTAGAAAGGAAGGTGTGGGGCGAGCTGCATCAGGAGTGTTATTTGTTGGAGACTTTATATTTTCAGAGCTGGTTTTAGCTTAGACTGTCATGTCATCCATAAAGAGAAGGCAATCAGGAGCGCATGCCTGGCTTTTCATCCTCTGCTGCTGATGTATCATATCAATTTGTCGAGTGATTTATTGTCTGGTCCTTTTGGAGGATAATCGTATCCATTCCCCCAAAAGAAAAGTGGTTTAGAACTTCTAAATTTCTATTTTAGAATAGCCTCCATGCTGGCAGTTGCACACAGAGGGGCTGATTCAATGCCAAATTTTAGTTCATAGTGAAGAGTAAGGGAAGTGTTTGGAATGAAGGTGTCTGGATACAAGAGGGAGTAAATTACCAGCTGATGTCCCTGTCTTCTGGGTGCTGTGCATGTTCTGCTAATTTCCTGTGGGTGAGTTCTTTTCATGTTCAAGTCCCGCTGCTCTATTTTAATAAGTTTCTCAGACTAACAGCCGCTGTTATTTGCCATCAGTCGAAGGACTTTTTAAACTGTGATTTCTCACATGAGACTTGTTCATAACTCTCTTGTTTTTGTGTTACACACCACGAATGAAGTTCATGCTGATAGGACGGAACGCTTCCTTAGGGACACCCCAAGCACCAAAAGATTCTCCTGTTC
Source organism: Pedionomus torquatus (assembly GCA_013398155.1). NCBI lineage: Eukaryota > Metazoa > Chordata > Aves > Charadriiformes > Pedionomidae > Pedionomus > Pedionomus torquatus. Next base: position 153,449 of record VZRU01013100.1, read on the forward strand.
CTCTCTAGGGCAGGGAATGAAATGGAGAAGTCTGGCTGAAAACTTTAAATGCTTTCTGTAGATACACTCATCCCGGGTTGATTCACTCCCCTCTACTTGAGAATGCTCCATCCGGAAGGGATGCTCTTGTATTGCAAGAGTTGCTGCAGCTCCTTCCCTCTGCTGTAGCAGGAGCGAGTCTGAGCTGTAGGATGGGGAGAAAGGCCCTGAGGCCACCGACACTCCAGAGTCTCCCCTCTGAAGCACGCTCTGCTCACCCGAGTCCCCACCAGTGTCATCCTCCCATGACCCTCTGCTCAGGCACTTCTTGGCTTGCCTTTACCTTATAGCTTAGTGCAGGGCGATGAGTTGGTGTAACCCTCCTGCGTGTGACATTTCCCCACTTGACTGTTGGGGACTGAAACCTTGAATGTCAGATTTTGCTCAGCGCTGGTGTTTGACCCCACCTTTCTCATTAGCAGTAACATAGCAGTTCAGAAAGTTGCTGCGTAAGCTCTGACTATTTCTGGAGCCGATTTGCGTGTGTGCACAGCAGTGGGATTGTACGCTGCAAATTCCCGGTGGTCTTCTGGTATAAACTAGGGTTTCTGACTCAATGAAATGTCACAGATAAAACCAGAGCTGGACATTTAAATAACCCATGCCTTGAGACTCACAGCAACTGCTGCTACTGCTCTGCCGGATTTACAGAGAGAACAGTTGTTTCATAGAATCACAGGATGGTTAGAGCTGGAAGGGACCTTAATGATCATCCAGTTCCAACCCCCTGCCCTGGGCAGGGACACCTCCCACCACACCAGGTTGCTCCAAGCCCCATCCAGCCTGGCCTTGAACCCCCTTCAGGGATGGGGCAGCCACAGCTTCTCTGGGCAACCTCTTCCTCACCACCCTCACAGCAAAGAAGTTCTTCCTAAGATCTAATCTAAATCTCCCCTCTTCCAATTTAAAACCCTTCCCCCTCATCCTGTTCCTCCACTCCCTGACCAAGAGTCCCTCTCCAGCTCTCCTGGAGCTCCCTTCAGATCCTGGAAGGCTGCTCTAAGGTCTCCGCGAGTCTGCTCTTCTCCAGCCTGAACAGCCCCAGCTCTCTCAGCCTTTCTTCATAGCAGAGGTGCTCCAGCCCTCTGATCATCTTGGTGGCCCTCCGCTGGACCTGTTCCAACAGGTCCATGTCCTTTTTCTGTTGAGGACTCCAGAGCTGGACACAGGACTCCAGGTGAGGTCTCATGAGCACAGAGTAGAGGGAGAGAATCCCCTCCCTGGCCCTGCTGGTCACGCTTCTTTTGATGCAGCCCAGGATGGGGTTGGCTTTCTGGGCTGCCAGTGTGCACTGCCATCTCATGTGGAGCTTCTCATCCATGAGCACTTCCAAGTCCTCCTCCTGCGGGCTGCCGTTCTCCACCCAATCTCTATTTGTGCCTGGGTTTGCTGGACAGTAAATAGTAAAATGTGATTGTTTTAGCTACGGACAGTCATTAAATATTGGTGAGTTTTAGCAAAAGCTTTTCATAATGAACTAAATAATTTCACTGAGTGTCCCCGCTCCTTCGTGTAAGTGTGGACTTGCGTTTGCTTTCATATAATTTTGCTTTTTGGCTATGGGAAGCTGCGGGTTACCCGTAAACTCGGTGGTTCTTTAGTGTGGGCAGAGCCCCTGTGCGACAGACTTTGGGGGTCTGAACCAGTGGCGGGGGGGGCAAGTCACATCTTGCACACAATTAAACTTCATGGGTCAGCTCAGCGGGTGAGAGGAGGGAGTGAAGCCCATACCTCAGACATGGGGATAAAAAGCCCACGTCTGAGTTCTGCTTCTAAAAATACAAAGGGATCTTGGGGGGGGGGGTGTTTGTTCTGTGCAAAACATATCCCCCTTCCCACTCACTCCACAGAAATGGAATTTAATCCCTCCTTTTGTGGAAAGGTAGGGAAGGTGTAGAAGTAAGAAGGGCTGGACAGAGATTGCAGAAGATGGATCACTCCTCAACCACTGAGGGGTGCTGGCTGCTGGTGCCGTGGGAGGTTGGTCAGTACAGCGAGGTCAGATGCTCGGGGATGCAGCCAGGGAGAAGCCGGACAAGGCTGTGGGAAGAATAACAGATCAGCCCAGAAGAGCCTGAGAGGCAGAAGAGAGCCCTGGGCAAGCTGCTCGCAGCAGAAGTTGCCCAGGTCGTTCCAAAGTGGCATGTTGAAGTGTGCAAGGGACGTCCAGCCCTTACTGAGCATACTGTTCCGTTTTAAACTTCACACGTATGTTCAGTGGGTGGTTGTTTAGGGAATTGTGTTCCCTTCATCATTAATGAGTCTCTTTTTCATCTGAGTGACTAATGTGTTTTTGCTCTTCTCTCCTAGATCTCAGACCTAATACGACAAAGCACAAAGGAGTCCCCAGTCTGGGAGTTCCTCAGCTTGGGGTACGCACTCATGCTCTGCCCATTTGTCGTTGTCCTAGGAGGGATGTTTTTCCTGGCCACAGCCCTCTTCTTCCTCAGTGACCGAGCCAAAGCTGAACAACAGTGAGTAACCTGACGATTGCAAACGGGGAGGTACCACAGCCTGTTTTTTCTCTTGAACGTTATGCTCGTATTCTTTCCCTGGCCTTGGTCCTTCCAGGCCAAGGATGTCGGGTTGTGCGTTAAGAACTTCAGCTCAGCAGAGTGCATGAGGCTGCACGAAGCACAGGGGCTTGGGTCATGCTGGCTGGGCATCCTCTACACGCTTCTGCTCTGGTGGATCTCTGTTGTTGGCCATACGACCCGGAGGGGAGCACAGAACCTGAGGTCACAGGCCCCTTGTACCCTGGGGTGAGCATGTCACAGCCCAGGCTGACTGTGGTGAGGGGTTGCTGTGCGCTGGAGCATGTGGACTTGCGGGGTGAAGAGCAAGAGATACTCCAGAGTGTGGTGGTCAACCCTGAGCCCACAGTCTCATCCAGCCCCCTGCTCACCACCTCCAACACACAGCAACGTCAGGCAAGAGAAATAAAGCCGTGTATATGGGGCCATACCTGCTCAGGGGTCACTGTATTAAAGATAGTCTTTCTCAGTCCCTTATTGCAGCTTGTTAAAAAAAAAGCTACTGTTTTTCAGTAAAGAAACCGATTCGGACCGCCTCACGGTTGGCAACTACAGTAATTCAGAAGACGCTTCCACATGACATACAAACTTCCGGGGTTAGTCTCTTTCTCATAATTGTTGAAAAATAAGAGTATCTATGTACAATGTCATGCTGAATATGGGAGCAGCTGACTGATCTGGTGTTGACTAGAAGTCTCCTTTGCCTTGCTCCTGTTGGGAGGAGGAGCAGGAGGAGGAGGAGGAGGAGGAGGTATCATTCCTGTGGCGCAGCTGTGAGAGCCATTTGCCTTGGTTTGAGAACTAAAATTCTGGTAATTTCAAGTTTCAGACATCTGCAGACGTCCACATCACGGGGAGTGTCACATGAGTGGGCTCTCCCTGTGTAAATCTGGCTGCGGAAGGGTTTGTATTGGTTTAATGACACAGACATAAATGCGGGGAGTGAGAAAATACAACACAGGCCTGTTAACAGCCTGTGGAATTCTACAAAGAGCAGAGCATTCCTTGCTGTACCCTAAAGAGAAGGGCCCTGGTGTATCACAGGCACTACACATAGTAAGACTGGAAAGAAAATAAGGTGTTTGGAGGCCAGCGTAAGTGTGTGGACGTTTTTGGTGATACTTTCTGGCTCTTAATGTCATATCAGATGGACGCAAGAGGTTTGGGAGCAGTGACTCAGATGGTGCTGGGGCCCTCTAAGGTTCCACCTTCCTTTTACTAACACGCACAAATACCAGAGTAAAGAAAAGGTTTTCTGCCTCCTGGTGCCTTTAGATATATACATTCTCCCTATAATGAGGTGTTTAAATCCTGTAAGAAGGTTAAGTCCTGCACAGCTGAACTTGAGTGTGGCTTTGGAGATGTGACATGACTGATGTGTGCCTGGTTCATTAGCTGCATAGAAGGGCTTTAAATTAAATTTTAAATTAAATTTAAATGAAATCAGAAATTGAATCTTAGGAAGAACTTCTGAAGAGAAAGAAAGAGGTAAATGCTACAGCAGATTATTTGGAGAAGACATGAAAGCTGTGCTGTGTTTCTGAAGGCCTCCCTGACTTGGTGAGGCTGGAGATGGGATCCGCTCTCTAGCTGCCTCCCAGCCCTGTTTCTGTAATTGTGCACAGAAGATGTAGGGGCAAGACTAAGCACTGGTCACCTGGGGACATGGTGAGATGGACATAAGTTTCCAGGTGCTCAGGGTGGCATTTTTTTGCTGGAAGGTGCCAAAACTTCTATGTAGCGATGGGGCAGTAATAACAATACAGCAGATGAAATCTCCCTCTTGTAGCCACAGCGTCAGCCTTCGCTCAGGGCCCCCACCCGTTTCTAGGAGAACTTCAGAGTCTGTCTTCATTCAGAGGAGAGAGGGCTCATTCCACTTACAGTTATGGTGGAGCTGTGTATCCCTTTGCTCTGCGTGTTGCCAGCATGGTGTGACGGCATCTTGGGTGGTGAAGGAGGGTGTTGATGTTCAGGTACTGACAAGTTCTGGGCCACTTCCATCTTTCTCAAGATGTCTAACCCCCCCCCAGACCTTTATACTGGGCAAGCACTGGGGTCCCCAGCTCCAGCAGGGTTCCCACAGAAGAGGCTTTCTCAGGAGATGCTGGTGGCTGCAAGCTGGTCATGCACTGGTTGACTCCACTGGGTGCCAGTGCGGGGTTTTTACTGGCTTGTTTTATGGTGCACCAAAGCAGCGGCTTTGCAGCCGTGTTACTGTAGGAGGGAGATCACATCCCACAGCTCCGCGTTCTCCTGCATTTAAGTGTTTATTTCTGTCTGTCGCTGCTTCGCCTGAGCAGATTTGGCTGTAATCTGTTCATGCCCAGAGTGTACGAGCTTCCCAGCCAGCTCCCAGTCCACTTTCTGAAGAAACCCCTTTAGGGTTCGGACCTGGTTTTGTTGTGCTCTCTCTTTCAGCATCCTTCTCTTTCCCGGTCGGTCTGATTCCCATTTGTTTATGAACTTTGTATTATTTAGCTACTGAGCTGGCTCAGATACAGAAACAACAGTTGTCTCAAGTAACGGTTAGCAAATAATTTCTCTCTAATGACTTCCACTGTACCGTTCCTGGGATATGCCCACTCCCACGTTAAAAATACCCTGGTGTCCTACGGCCGGATTCCTGGAGAGTGCAGCTTAATTTGGGTTTGAGGCGTTACTGAACGGCAGGACGGGATCTGGGCTAAGGCTGGCAGTGATGGGTGAGGCTCCTCTCCCTGCCACGTGCAGTGGATGGGTCCAGCCTGCCATCACTGACAGGTTCAGCAGGCTCCTTGGAAGAATTTGTGGGGGAGGATTTCTTTGTTATTAACTGCACACTTGCCTGGAAAAGAGAAGACAGCAGAGTGCTTTGCTGCTAGCAGCTTAAAACTCCTTGCTGGCTCTGAGTGGGATGTCCAGCTCCCACCCATCAGATGGACCATCTGCACTTGGCATCGCACACCTTTGGCAAGGACAGATTTCTGCCCGGCCGGTCCTCTCTCCTGCCCCTACCTACTACTTGCTGGGGGACGGCAGAATTCCTTTTTCAAGACGCCTTGTTTTCCCCTCCGCAGCCGGTCCCCCTGCTCAGACAACAGGACTTGGAAATGAGCTTTGCCAAAAGAAATCAATTAACCTGCGGGAATCACAAAGGCGGGTGTCACATGCCAGAGATTAAACCCATTCATCACCAGTAGGGTCAGGGCAGACGGGGCAGATGTCAGGGACCTCCCTAATGAATAGAAGCAAAGCAGCGCAATGCCGCTCTCGGCAGCTCTGCCTATGGAAACAGAGCTTTCCCTGCTATAATTGCCATGCTTCTGTGAAAAATAGTTCAGGGTTTTATTGCTGGGATTTTTTCGTTTGTTTGTTCCTTTGTGTACTGGTCTCTGGGCGTTTGCTTAGAGATAAATTTCTTCTGCCAGGCAGGACCGGGTATCAGGATAGCAACCTCTCTTTCCTGTAAAGCTTCCTCCAGTTTCCACCATGCTTCCTTTCAAAAACAATTTCCAGGCTTTCAGTGCCTCATGACTTTTTTTACACTACTTTTATCATTGCCACAATTCCTGGCATATTTTGTAGATTGAGTTTTTAGCACAGGAATTCCAGGCAATAAAGGCTGCCCCTCTGACAAAAACACTCCTGAGAAAAAAAAATATCCTTATACAGCAATTTATTATATTTTTTTAAAAAATCACTATTCTTTTGTAACTGTTTTTATTCTGCTTCAGAAGTCTGACAGCTTAAAGAGGCTTTTAGTAAATTTAGGACTAGCAGAGAACACAATGCAGTACATCACTCTGTAATATAATCCAATCTTTTTTGGGGCAATTTTTATAATACAGATTTAATCCTATCCTTCCAAAGTGATACAAGACAGAAAATGGCTAAGAATGGTTTGTGTAAGAGATCTTATGCGCTAGTAATAACAAATACTTCAGTTCTTTTTTAAACCACTCCACTACAATTCCTGCTGCGATTTCACTTGACTGTTTTGTTGTTTCACCCCGGTCTCCAGTGCTGCAGTGGAGCCTTGAACCGCTCATATTTTATTTCCAAACATGACTGCGCTCTACCGTGTTTCTCTTACCTGCTTGCTGAAAATTTGTGAGACCCAAGCTATACTTTGAGATGCTCTGGAAGACGTTAAGTACAAGTAGAGTCTCTTGCCACTGCCAAGACCTACAGAAACCAATCAAAACTCCCATGACCTCACTTTTATTCCCCCAGCTCTATCAGTGATACCCACAGCTTTGGCAGGAGTCAGCCAGAAGCCAGCTTACTGAGGCCAGGAGTACTTCAGGTACTTCACTCTTTGGAAGCCAAAGCTCAGCACTGCTGAGAATTGCACCTCTGGTCTGTCTGTGTCCCCTTCCTCACTCACAATGCAGATAACTTGAAAAAAACAAAGCTTCTCCCTGGGCTGCTGCAGAAGAAATGGGGTATCTATTAGAAGCACTGCTGTACTTATTAGAAGCAATCACTTCTAATCACCAGCAACTGGGAAGAATGTGCTTTTTTTATTATGAAAAGGCCAAAAAAAGTCCTTTCCCCAAGCTGTGACAACTTCTGGTTGCCAGGGTGTATAAATCACTGTAATTTAATTAGTGTGTAACCTGATGGGTTTTTTCTGGGCAGTTGGGGTGAGTGTGAAGCACCTGGAGCTTTGCAGAGTGGTGATGCCCTGTCCCTGTCCGGGTACAGACCTGTGGCACCGCTGGTGCTCTGCAGCCCTGGCTCCAGCAACGGCCACTCCCAGTCATTCCTGAGGGAAAAAACAAACCCACCGAGATTTCCCCTGAAAAACACCACCCTGTGCAGGTGTAGTATAGTCTGCCCCTCAAAGGATTTATTTTTATTTTTATTTCCTAATCACACTTTTTATTTAATCCCTGATTTTATACCTGGAAGCACAAGACTGTCTTGTTTTTCCCCCCATAGCCTTTTGGAGGATCCTTTTTCCCCCCATATCCTTTACGGAAAGATGCTCTTTGTAGATACCAACTTTTCAGAATTGTTCAGTCCCTCTCTGCATCCTGCATGACAGAGGCTGCGTGTTTTCGCCAAAGCTACAGCAATGCAGATGAGGCAGCAGGATGCAACTGCAGTATGTATCCCTGGTGCAGACACCAAGAGGAATAAATAACTGCACTGATGCTGCTGGCCAGGAAAGAGTGGAAGTATTTAACTAGCTACCACTGGGCACTTCAGAGAGACCCGCAAGCCTAAATGGGTCACCCATTTGTTTACATGACAAGAAATCAGGTTATTTAAACAGCTCTAGTAGGTTTTTCTTCTCTCCTAAAATTAAATTTAAACAGTTAATAAGAAAAAAAACCAACCCTACTCTTAACACCTTTGATCAGGTGTGGAAACTTCTGCTGGGTAGAAGTGCTGATTAACATTTCGTTTTAAAAGTGGTGGGTACAAACACTAGAAAGAAAACACTCGTTACAGACAAGATAGTGCAAGCCATGAAAAGCACAATCCCTACTCCAAACAACTTTCTCTTAAACACAGCACATCCGCAAATTACATTACAGGAAAAATGAGAATAATCCATTTTCAGCCTCTGTCTTCTGTCTCACATCAGGCTTATTTTTAGCCTTTTCTAGAATTAGATATAAAATGATCTCCCAGTTCTCCTATTGCAGCAATTTGAAAGTGTCTGACCTTATTTTTGCTTTGCAGATTCTATGATGTGGGGTGGGGGAAGGACTCGCCGCATTCCCAACCCTCTTTTTCTCTGTTTTTTCTGTGGCAGCGGTTAGAGACAGAACGGACCCATGGGATGACCTGGTGTCACTGCCAGCAGGGTCCCCTCCATTAATGGTGTCACAGGTATTAACCTGGGGGGGCAGACTGGTCCACGGCATCTTCCACTTTGGTAGGTGGTGAAAATTTAAGTAGTTTTATTATTGGTGGAAAAAGCCCACTTGTAGAGCTGGTTGATTTTTCTCTCCTGTTTACTAGCCGTGTTTGTAACTCCATAAATGGAGCTTGCAAAGATAAGAATGTGACAGCTTGGGACTGGATGAATTTTAAATGCCCGTTTGCTTCTTCAGTTGGGAGCTGCTGGGTTCATGTAGATGGAAAATATGGTATTGTATAGAAAAAAAATACAGATTTTTTTTCTGTTGTTTATACTATTGTTTATTCAGTCAACCTGTGGATTTTCTGCAGGTGAGGCAGGAGGATCCCAAAGGTCAGTTCACTTGTTCCCAGACGTTTTGAGCTCAGTTGTGGTCCTTACGCTTGTGGCATCTGAAATATGCTGTTGAAGTTAATTGTTGGCAGCAGGAGCTTTGCTGAAGTAGAGGCAGAAGGACTGAGCCAGCTGGTGCTGGCGTAGCTCTGGCTCCATGCACGCCATGGAAGAGGCTGTGGGCAGAACTTCTGACCCCATCGGTTCCCCACATATACTGCCCTTTCAAGGTTCATCTCCTGTGCCACGGAGAAGGGAAAACAATATTCCTAGACTATTTCTAGCTCCATTCTTGCTGTAGAACAGCACTTTAAGTCACTTCTCCATGTGGCAGAAGTTACAGGAAGGCAAACCTTACTCATTGAAGAGCACCAGATCTAGAAGTACTTGGAGTCCTGCTGCTGTCTTGGTTACTGACTCTGCTGCGACCTTCAGGAAGTCAGATGCTGTGCCTAAAATGCTCATCAGCTGTAAAACAGGATTAAAAGCACTTGCCTACAAGGTGCAAGGGGCACTTAAACCATATGCCTGCAATGGGTTCAATATATTGGTTTGCATTGCCATTGCACAGACAGTTCTTGGCACATGGGGACTCTGTCGCGCGGGAGGATATTTTAAACTCAGGCTAAGACAATTTCTTTGCTAAGGCTGCCCTGGCAGGTATGGAATCGGATCTGATCCCACGCAGGTGACTGCAGGCAGCCTTCCATGCCAGAAACCCTTTTTGACACAAGGAAATAGAACAAATGATGAACATTCCAGCCCTGCTAATGTGTTTCCTGAAGCCTGCCGTGGTCACAGAACACATTATGAAGGTATGGACTTCTGTAGCTGTAGATGACCTCCTTTTGTGGGGAAATCTGCCAGACAGATTCTCAGCAACCTGTGACTGTAGGTGTGTTAGAGAGTAATTTACTGGTGGTTGGGTCTTGGGCCTGAACAGCATCTTTTAGTGAAACAAGAACAAAGCTGTTGAGAGTTTTCCTTCCAGCGATTTAGTAAGGAGTGTGAGTGCTCTGGCTTGGTGCTCTAAATTTGCTGTCAGAGCACTACTGCCTGGCAGGGCTGGCCCAGACCTACAGCAGAGCCAAGGACAGTTCCCCATACCTGGCAGCTTCGAGTTGGTGAAAAGAGCTGTGGCATGAGGCAGTTATTTTGGAGGATAAGAAGTTTGTTTCTTATCAAGTGGCATCAGAAAGTTCTGTTTAAATCAGTATTTTCTGTTTACAGATTTAATTTGATCATGTCTGCTTTTTAATTCATGTTTTATCCCCTTTCCCATTCAGTCATGCCCTCCACTTCCTCTTCCCTCCATTCTTTCAGTGGACAGGAGAGTATGATGGTACCCACATCCTCTATAGCACTAGAAATCCCACCACCTTGATGCTGAGACCATCACAATCTGGCAGAATTATACAATTATACAGGGACAGACAGGTACAGAGTTTTGAGAGCTTTACAGACCCATGTCTGCGCTAAGTTCAGGATGCCTCGTTAGCAGAGCAGGAAGGCAGACTTAGCTCTAGAGTTCATTTCCATCCAAGTATTTGATGCCGTACTAAGGGCTGTTAACTGCTCCTCTGCACATCTGCTCAGTTGCAGCTGCCTGGGGAAAAAAAAAAAAACAAAGAACAAACAAACAAACAAAAAACAGCAACAACAAAAAAAAACCAACCAAACAAAAAAAAACCAAAAACAAAACAAAACAAAAAAAACCCAAACCAAAACAAACAAACAACAGTTTGTTTACACCAGTTTTCTTCTCTGTCAAGGAAAAATAGAAGCTGACCTATGTTTCTTCCCCAGGAGGCAAATATGCTCAGCACCTGGATTAAATGAACAGATGGAAAATGCTAATGGAGTCTGCGCAGCTTTAAAGGGCTGTACCCAATAGATAGGGAAAAAATAAATGTATTTGCTGTCCATGATTATCCTTCCATTCACTAACCCCACTGACACGCAGAAAGAAAAGGGGATTTAAGCCAATTTGTGTCTTCGGTGCAGCTGGCAGAGCACCTGCCAGCCCCAGCACAGAGCTCCTGTTGTGCTGGGACAGACTGAGCCACCACCTCTGTCTCCAGAGGGAAGGCGACTCTGCCAGAGGCCACCAGGACTGCTGCACACACCCAGCTCCTGGTTTGGTGTCCTTCAGATTTCCAGGAGCTTCCTGTCTGGGTAGAAATGAGGGAGTACGAGCCGGCAGCAGAGCTAAATCAAGCAAGTGGCCTGCTCCAATGCAAGCTACTCCCGTGCCTGATTTTGGTTAAGTTTTGTTAGCCTTCTGCATAGTGGCCTTTTGCTTTGGCAAACTGCCCTCGGCCTCCTCAAACGGCTCCCGTTCCTGGGGGCTGGATGAACCTGTCACCATGCATCGGGAAGCTCAGTGCCCGGCTATTTCTAGCTGTGCCAGCCCTGTCTCCGTGCCGCTCGCTGGGATCCTTCAGGGTTGATGTATTATTCCTGCTCACCTTTCATGCGTCTTCACTTTCAGTCACTGTTTTCAGCTGCAGCTACTGGGAGCCTTTTAAATCAGGGCACTGAGTTTCTGCAGTAGTGCGTGTTGTTAATCTTGTGTGTCTTGTCCCAGAATTACTGCCTTAACTATCAAAACAGCTGGAGTTCAGGTGAGGCAGGACGCACTCTCTGGAAGCAATCCTTGATTTGGCTGTTCTTACACCCTGCTCGGGAGGTAATCAGTTAAATGCTCTGCAGCCTTTTTTGAGGGAGCAGGCAGAGGCACAAGTTGATTGAGCATCCCAGGAGAGCTCGGTTGTGGTGAGGAGCCAAAGCCATCTCCTTCCAGCTGCAGGTGAAAATGGCAGCTACACTTTGCGACTGGAGGACAGTTGTGGCCAAGAGATTTACCTTCTGCACTGCTTGATTAAAAACTCTGCATAATGAAGGGCAAAAAAGGTACACACTTGAACTGGCGTCTTCAGCTGGCTGGTTTTGCTCTTGGTAAAGCGTCTGGCAAAAAAGCTGCTGCCTGGTTGTGACCAGTACGTTGTGGTTCTTGGCTGAGGCCAGTACGTTACACTCAGTAGAGTAGCTGGAGGGAGGTCCCTGCCGTGGGTACGACACTTGGGTCTGGCTTCTGCAGAAGCAAAAGGAGGAAGCAGAATCACCATGGATGGCTTCCAATTTGCTTGAGGGACAGAAACCTTTGCACAAGCTCCGTGCCTGCTACCGCAGCCCTGTTGGCCTTGCGCATTCCCAGCTGAAACTCCATGCTTTTAGGAGTTTGATTCAAAGTCCTGGAGGGAATCATGCCAAAATCCCTGTGAAATGCAGCTGTAAATCCCTCTGTGTGGAAACACCGGTGAGACAAAGCAGCAGGGTCTGAGTAGCGTACGACTGAGGTGTGATAAAGCTGTATTTTTAAGGTGTTAGTTGGTGCTACGTTAGGTGTTTGTGCTGCTGGCAGGCCACTGGCAATAAGCTCTATATCCTCGTGAGGCTGACTCTGTTTAGGAGGGTGATGACACCACGTGGAGGGGTGGAAAATGTGAGCAGGACAGTCTGTGAACTTGTGTCTGTTTCCCTCCTTTGGTCACTAAACTGTGAATGTGTTTTGGCAATTGGCTTCAGCAAGGATTTGTTTAAGGAGGTGATGGACGAAGTGAATGTAAAACATCCACTTCCCTGACATTTCTCCCTTACTGGTAAATGAGGAGGGGGGTTTTATTCTGAGAGAGAACTTGGCCTCTGCCTAATCCCACTTTATACTCCTCTGCTTTCGCGATCTCTTTCCTTATGACTCCACTTGTCCTCCTGCAAGTGTCAGGGAGACCACAGTGACAGCGTTGCTTCTGCCTTAGGGTTTTAACTCACCTGGTGGACCCAAGGGATGTGTGTTTGAAGCTCAGGAAACCCAGTGTGGAAGGCTGCCCTGGCTCTCCTACTCTGTAACTACTTTGTGCATTATCTGCAGGAAAACAGCAATAACTCCAGTGTGAGCCAACCCATGTGCACGCCACTTCCCATCTTCATTTGTCAGTTGATAAAATTCACCGTTACCCCTGAAAGCCATACAGGTATGGAGCTACAAATGACAGTCCTTAGCCTTTATTTTTCTTGTAGTTTCAGACAGCAACATCTGAACTGGGCACTGTGGCTGAGGCTCTCAGCATCACTGATGCACAGGAGGAATGTCTAACACGATGCCAAAAAAAAACCCTCTTTCAGTAGCTGTATTGGAAAAAAAGGTGTGTTTTTTTCCTAGATTTAAGGCCACAGAGTCGGATTACCTCTCACGGCTGTCTGTCCATTTAAACATTTCATCGCCTAGAATTTCTGGTTTCAGTGGGGGCACGAGGCCTGTTGGAAAAGTTTACAACCCTCAGCAGCATCTGGGAAGGTTCAGACTGGGGTGACTCTGGGGAAGGGAGCCATTAGTGCTGATAGTCCTTCCGAAAGTGCTGTTTCAAACTGGCGCTTTATAGCACTTTGCACGGTACTTCAGAAACACCGAATTCTCAGCAGTGAGATGAAGGAAGGAGAAGGATCCTTACTCATGGCAGGAGGTGCTGTTGAGCACAGCGCTCCGGCTGCCCCTGGGGTCCCAGGAACTCGTCTACTGCATGAGCTTCCACTAGTTCAAAAGTAGGTTCCTTTGGAGGGTGGAAGGACCCCACAGAAGCATTTTATTATTGGTTGTAAAAGTTAAGTGATGTTAAGCACAGTGAGCTGTAAAAATTAGGACATTATTTCCTAATATGCTTCTCTGCTACAAAAGCCAGAGCCTGACTTACTTAGATAGCAAGAACGTGGAAAGCTGTGGGATACTGAAATACGTCTGCTGTTTAAGTTACGTATGAAAGTTAACATGAAATGGTGTTTGTAGCATTCACAAAAGCTTTATATAAGCATGGCCTTTCTCTTGGAGTCTCGTGAAGGATGGTGCTGCACATAGTCAAGTGTTTTCTCCTTCATGATGACCTCTTGCTTGAGTTGGAGCTCATGAACAGATTCACAGAGCCCAAACATTCAGCAGCCTGTGTATTACAGAAAGTCAGTGGGAGAAACGTATGTGAAAGGGACAAGGCATTTGGAGAGTCATCTCTGCATAGTTCCCGAAACAGAGTACAGCTGACCTGTAAAAGCTCCTGGCCACTCATCCATTACCTTAAATTTGTCCTCTTTTTCTTGGGCAGTTCTCTCACCAACTGAGGTGCTGTGAAATTAGATCCATTTTACATAGTATAAATATTTAACAGCTCTAGAGCATGTAGTTTAATATTAAATAGACAGTCTTATAAATACTTCAGAATTATAGGTGCTGTCAAGCTACACGGAAATGGTTTGATAGGATCTAGGAGAAATATTTAGGTTTGACAGAGGAGGAAATGGAGGGGCTGGAAGGACTCAGCTACATTCTTAACTGCTGGAGGAGCCCATCAAAGCTAAAGAAGTTGTACGGCTTCTGTTCTTGAAAGGCAATTTGGGTAAGCTTCCTCCCCCTCAGGAAATAACAGAGCGGTTCCCACCCAGCTCTTTTCAAGGAATGAAAACATTCTCAATCTTAAGAAAACACTGCAGAGAATTTAGGAACCGACATTCAGTCAGCAGATATCCCCAAATCGGAAGCGACCATCTATTCAGTGTGGGATTATTGTTATTAGAAAGGCAAGTGGGACTTAAATGGGGATTTAGATCCTCTTGAGCCTTGTTAGCTTTAGTCCATGTACTACCCTTTGCCATCTAACAGAATCCAAAATTTATGAGCAGTTTTGCTCAATAATAAATTGAAATCGGGTTGTGCGTAAGCCAGAGACCACTGTCTGCACCAGAGAGCTCTGGAGAGAAGGAGGGCAGCACAGACCAAAATTCAGGGGACTGTTCCAGCTCCCTCTTTGCCCACCAGCTTCTGATGGGATCCCTGAAAGTCACTTCTCTCCCCAGCAGGTTCTTGAGTCCCATGGGGTCTAATTTCCCGTGAAATCTTCTAAATGCAGTTCCAGATGAGCCCCTCTAGGCCTCTCTTCCCATCTGTAAAAGAGAGGTAAAGCAGAAGCTGAAAGAAATGTGTTAAACTGCAAAGAACAAGTAACTGACATGACTTGGGGATGACACAGGTACTTATGTGGCAGGTACATTTTATCCCACAGGGGGCTGAACCCCGAGTCATGGAAGAAGGGCAGTGGTGTGTGTGTTGGCAGTTCGTCTCTTGGCAATGCAGGTGGGTTCACTGTGCTTAAAGAGAAAGCGATGCAAAACTAACCCTTTTGGTATCTATTCCATATCTTGTAAACATGTGGCATGAATTCCATGTTAAGGGATGTGATGTTCAAACAACACGATGACTCATGCAAACAGCTGGGGTTTTAGTATTCTGGGATAGCTTTGTAATATATCCTAGTTTACCTCCCAGTTGTTGGCTGTAGCGTTACAAGCTCATCTGTTTTTTCTCTCTCTGATGTCTTGTGACAGTTAAAGCGACGTTCAGTGTCATGTCCAATGCAGTAGAATTACCAAGAATGGGAATTCTACAAAGAAACTTGTGTCAGCTATTCTAGCAAAAAAAATAAAATTCAGTTCATAGCCCGAAAAGGCACAGGGGCTTCTGTGCATCTTGGAGACAAAGCATCTGTGTGCTTGGTGTGAAGTTAAGAGCAAGAGGCTGAACTGGGCTAATTTCTAATGCAAAGATACCTTGGAAGGCGTCCTCTGGTTAATTTTTTATCTGGGAATATGTGTCTGAATCCAGCACCATCTCTTTTTAGAAAAAAAAAACAACACCAAACCCTAAGGAGCATTCTGGGTCAGGTATGAAGTCTGGTGAAGAGCCACAGATGGGTTTTAAGGAATCAGCGTTGTCCAAAGGAAAATGATGTTGTGCTGAGCAGATTTTACCTGGTAGGAATTTTGGCAGTGATGGTTTCTGTGATCTGCCCTGAAAACCTGTTTTTACCGATTCAGAAAGAAGCTGGGCTTTTGCTTGTGATGGCAAAATCCTGCTGCGATCTTTTAAGGTATAAAATGCTGCTGTTTCAGTTTGTGTGGTTCAAAGTTAGCACAGCCTAACTGTATGAGAAGCCTCTGACTTTGTGCCTCATGGTTCCTCTCCCAGTGGCCAAGTAGAGCTGGGGTGCATTTGGGAAAAGCACTTGAACACACCAAGCCAGGCCCTTGCATGAGGAGGGGGTTTTCCAGTGCTGTGACTCAGAATCCAGGCATTCCACTGACGTCAGTGAGCATCCGAGGGAGAAAGCAAGTCCCAAAGGTCTTGGAGTCCAAGGGTGACTTGTCTTCTTTACTGGCCCCCCAGCTGTGCTTAACACCGTGACTGGAGGTTGCGCCTGTCCCTCAGTGACCACGCTCTGGGATGTGTGAACAGCGTGGGAGAGAGGGGAGAGGTGATCTGCTGCAGTGGGAGAGGCGCTGGGGAGGAAGGCTGAGTTGCAGTGAGGCGGAGCAGGTCTAAGGGATGAACTTTCTAAAGCTAGTGCTGTATCTCCCTTGGGTATCCCATGGAGCAAGCAGGGGCTGGTCCCCTCGCTGCCCTCCATGGCAGGAGGTGCAGGACAGAAACGCTGCTGAGAACAGCTTCTGCCTGGTGACACTCTAGTCCCCAAGGAACACCATCCAGCCCTTGGGAGCAGCTGTCTGGAACAGCAGCAGGTCTTCCGGAGCTGAAAACAGACAGCCAGCTCCCTTTTTTCTTAAAATTAATTTTTATCAGTGGTGACTGTTTACATTTATGCTGTCAGTCTGAAGGACACCATTCAACAGCCGCTGCATAAATAGTCTCATTACTGGCTTAGGGAAACAATTGCTACGTCCAAATGCTTTTGGGACCTTCCCAAATTCTTGTCAATTAGTGTCAGCAACGTTCCTTGCCATGTTCCAACAATTGTCAGAATTGCTATCAGACACCGCAGTGAAAGGGTTTATTTCATTGTGCAGGACAGTTATTAATATCCTATCTCTTTAGGAAACTGTTAAGCAAGAGGAACCCGGATTTAACAGGCAGGTGCGTTTTTAGGAGCCTGTTTGCCGGTAACTGCAGTTCTAACGTGTCACTGCTGTTTTCCTTCTACCAGGGTGAATCAACTTGTGATGCCACCAGCCTCTGTGAAAGTCTGAGACGGTGAGTCACACAAACCAGCAACTGGTTTGGAGCTACCTATCCACTCCAGAACCCCTCTCCACCCCCTTCTTACCTTGTAAATTGGGAAGAAGTTAACCTTAGATAGCCATGGCCTGCACCTTTGCTACCCTCAACCTAAACCAGGGGATCAGTCCAGTGTCCTTCATTGCTCTGTGATGCTTCCATGGACCTGGTGCTCCCTTCCTTGAGCAGGTAAGACCACGCAGCCCCTGCTGACTGGACCAGCAGCAGGTGTGACTGTCTGAGGCCAGAACTTAGAACATAACTTGAGTCCATAAAACCAGCTCTTGGAATGGCCGTTCCTAGCATATGAAGAATGCTTCCTGGCAGCACATGAACTCTGGTGTAATTGCCAGGACCGTCCCCACTGCCAGCCTTCATCCAGGGCAACCAAGCTGAGGCCTCGGCACCAAGCCAGGGGCAGAGTCCCACTCCTGTGGCCCTTGCTTCTCCCTTGGGTTCATGCTGTTCTTATCATTCACCAACAGTCACAGCATTGCAGGTCCGAGCTGCACGGATTGATAAACACTTCCTAGCATTTTACTCTAGCCAAAATTAATTAAAGCAAGTTTTTGAAGGAGGGGGGATTTCTTTTGCATAAATTAGATGCATTGAAAGAGTATTCATAAAATCAGAACTCAGTAGCACACTTAAGAATGGCCTTTTGGGGGAAAAGATTTAATACAATCTCTAGTACAGCAGATGTGTTATTTCCACAGAGGGGCATATATTTCGGTAGAGGCTAAGGATATGATAGGCCTGTCTGTACCTTGCAGTCCCTGGGCTGGATGTGTCCTCACACATTGTCAGTTATCAGTAGCATTTGGACAAAGAGGTGTTGCTTTTTATTTAATAAAAAAAAAAAAAAAAAAAAAAA
>VZRU01013100.1:171280-194294 GCA_013398155.1 Pedionomus torquatus
AAGAAAAAAAAAAGGCTTAGCAGTCTGGGAACAAGTATTAGGTGGTGTTGCTGAGACCTGCATTATAAAACACTGAACACCAGAGTCCTGCACACACGTTGTGCTCTGGTTTTATACAGGTTGAGAAAGGCTAGGCTATTATTACAGGGAATTTTTCTACAACCCAGCAGTCACTGATTGTTTTTTTTTTTAAGGTTGGGGCAATTTCCTGCATAACATGGAGCTCAGACCCTCCCCCAGGAAATCCTGCAGCGAGGGGGAACGGGTTATCCTTTTCTACTTCATCCAGGGAAGCTGCCGCCCACTTAGAAGTGCTGCCTGGTGCCCAAGCGGTANTAAAAAAAGAAAAAAAAAAGGCTTAGCAGTCTGGGAACAAGTATTAGGTGGTGTTGCTGAGACCTGCATTATAAAACACTGAACACCAGAGTCCTGCACACACGTTGTGCTCTGGTTTTATACAGGTTGAGAAAGGCTAGGCTATTATTACAGGGAATTTTTCTACAACCCAGCAGTCACTGATTGTTTTTTTTTTAAGGTTGGGGCAATTTCCTGCATAACATGGAGCTCAGACCCTCCCCCAGGAAATCCTGCAGCGAGGGGGAACGGGTTATCCTTTTCTACTTCATCCAGGGAAGCTGCCGCCCACTTAGAAGTGCTGCCTGGTGCCCAAGCGGTATCTCACCAGTCAGCAGAGGTGCTGATGTTGCTCTTCAAAAGCAAGCGTCGCCCACCAGCAGAAAGCCAGTGTCTGCTCTGCCTTGTTAGTGGCAATCCTGATAGCTGAGCTCTGCTGGTGGGGTGTGCATGCTGGACTGACACCCCCAAACTGGGCTCTCCAAAGGACAGTGGTTTTGAAAAGTGACAATTTAGGGCAAAAGGAAGTCTCTGTTTTCTTTAGTGAACTGATGGGGTTAAAAACAGTCTAACAAAAACTAACGTTGTCTGCTGAGCTGTTTTAACACACATCAGGAACAGGCATATTTACACAACTGGCATATTCAAGACATGGACCTTGAGGAACACGGACAGCAGTCTAAACCTGCTACTGGCTCACTTCCTTGGGCAGATTTTGCCTGGATTACAGTGTATTTACATTTCCAATTCCAAAAGCTTCCAAAAAGTGCTGTCTCCAAACTGGTCAAGCTGTGCTCGCCTCCAGTTTGCATGGAGGTATGGTGTTTCTTAGCTGGCCTCCACCACAGAGCTGGGCTATGTGATTCACTGTTACCAATCAATGCCTGTAACTACCCCATTAACCACTTTTTTCTCTTTGTTTGCAGTTGCCTGTGAGGGAAGTGACATGCAGACTCCTGCTCCCACCATCACCCCACCAATCTCAAGCTGGAAGCCCTTCCATACTGGAAACAGGTGGATCCTTCAGCTCCACAGCACCCAGGAAGGGTTCTCCAGCAGGAAATCAATCCCACCGCTCCAGCCTGCAGGGTCAGGTACCAGGAGATGAGCAGGGCAGCCTGGAACACAAGTACTTCTTGAGCATAAGGGCGTTCACAGGTTCCTCTGAGCGTCAAAAGCAACTGTCCGCTGGACCCACAATGTGCTACGCAAGTGAGTGACTATAGATTGTGTGTATGGTTTTAGTTGTAGCCAACAAAGTCCGCATCATTTATAGGGCAACTTTCGTCCTATTGAATGCTGCTGTTCTGTCAGCACTCCCACACCCAGAGACTGCACTAGTTGGGGGACCTGTTCTGTACATCACCTTTCCTTTAACACTGAAGGCTCAATTCAGATTATTATTTTTTATTTAAACATGTCATAAAATGCTTTATCTCTGCTGAAGACATTATATGACAGATATAGNCACGAGTAACATCCACAGCTCTCCTCATCTCAGTGCCCCGGTATCAAGCCCTGCGTGGGCACGGTAGGAAGACTCCCAGTGGATGACGTCCTGTCACCTGAGGCTGAGCAATGGGACAGCGGAGAGAGTTTCACCACTCTGGGTGTGCTGGTGGTTGTTACAGAAAGGCCCAGAGGACCTTTGGACATAAATACCTAGGGGCTCTAGAGTTTGCTCTCACTATGCTAAATTCAGCCTTGCCTAGGAGGTTCACAGGTTTTTAAAATACCAAAATCCATCTGGCTGAATTGCTTTACCTAGGGCCTGGTAGTGCAATACTTCTGTGCCAGTGAGTCCACACTTTGTTTACATGGACATGATATCACCCCTATCGTAACACTAATTCTCCCTCCGTCAGTATTTCCAAAGCAGGTGGCTGATGCTCTACCATAGCTGTTTCCTTCGGAACAACCCTTGGGTGTAATGCACGCCCAACCCCATGCACAGCCCCAGACTACTCCTACCGGGGTGTCAGTCGGTCACTTTTACGTTGAGATCTTTAATATTCAAGGCCAGTGTCTGAACTGCATTAGCTTCAAACGCAGCAGCCAGTAGAGCAGTCAGTGCCAGTTCACTCGACTCGTTTCTTGCACTTGACCTCTATAAGCCAAATTTGTGCTGCGTCAGGTTGATGCTACAACAGCATGGGGAAGGCAGGCGAGCACGGGCCCTGGAGAAAAGAGCCAGGCTTCCAGAGAAAGGACATCAGTTCTGTGAACTCCCCACTCCTGTTTTCCTGTTGTTTCCTACAGTGTAGATACTCGCCCGGAGTTCAGCACACACCTCGAGCAGGTGGATGCACCTCACTCTTGTGCCCATATTTAACAAGCGGCTGCGGCCAGGCCGCAAGTAGGACTCAGTCAGCAAAGGAAATGCCAGACTGGGACGGGATGCGAGTGAAGTCTGGCAGCTGCCTGTCCTGAGCGTGGTGTAAGTTTGTTCAGAGACACAGGAAGGTAGTGTTGATACATCTGGATTCTAGCTCCCATTCACTTCCAGGCTGCGCTGGGACCCACAGTACCACGTTGGAGTAACAGTTGGTAATTCCAGTTACCAGCCAACTGGTTAATACTGGCCACGTAGCCAGTCTCTTCCCAGGCAGATGGGTTCCGAGGGCAACTCCTGTCACAGTGCGAGACTTTCCTCCTCATCACATTCCACGGGAGCTCTTCTGCAAAGGCTGCTCCGTCGCCTAAAATACCTTAACAATAGCTTTAAGATTTGGCTAAACAACTAGAGCCAGAAGTTTTCTTTGAGTGCCTGGGCATCCTCTGGAGAACAGCAAGCGGGTGCTAGAAATAATAAAGCAAAGCAAATCCAAAACAATGTTTGATTTCCCACCTCGTGCCACTATTTACATTCGTAGGGGAAATATTGCCTTTGTAGCCTAGGAGCCAAACACTTGGCTTTAAAGGCACATGAATTTCTGATTACCATTAAGAAAGTCCTTGTTAAGCTGTTTAAAAAGAAACAAAAAGCAACCCTACAATCAGTCATTTCATCTGAGACCAAAGAAGATTCGCCACATTTCCGAAGTTGCTTTTTGGATAGGCTCTCTCTGTTGTAGCGTTTACTGCCAACAAAAGCAAGCATTTCTGCTAACGTTCAGAGGTTAGGAATTGTCCTCAAACTTGATTCTCAGGAATCACCAGTGAGAAGGGAACTTTAGTGTTTTCATTAATTTCATTAGCTCTCCTTGCTGGCAACATGCCCCAGTCCTTGTTAGAGGAGCACAGTGCTGCTACAGGAGGCCAGATTCACCCTTGGTGCATATGAAGGAAAAGTGCTGTGGTTTTCTTTTTAACAAGGGAGAGAAGGGAGCAAGCAAGAGAGCGAGCAAGTCCTACTGGCAGCAGTTCCACACTGAGAGGTCCCTAAATCCCCACTCCCAGAGGTCCCAGGCTCAGAGAGGGAAGCCAAAGCAGCAGCTATGACAGCTCAGAGATGAACAGAATGGAAAGGAAACTCAGCCTTTCCACCTCCTGCAGACGCTGGTGCTCCTTTGTGTGTTGATGACCCACAGTCAAATGGCTGGAAGCTGAAGGGCTGCATTTCATGTTTTAGCTAAGAATGCTTCAGTTAAGTGCATCTATAAAGGTATATGGTCTATTAGAGTGAAACCTGCTCAATTAGCTTGAGGGTCCATAGATTAATGTAATAGAGGGGCATCGAGTCTGGACATGACACATACATCTTATCGAACAGAAGCTGGACCTGTCTTGCCATAGAAGCCTCTTCCCTGGATTCCAACATTCTGCTCCCTGGCCCAGGACAGCACCCATTTCTGCCAGGATGAGGCTTGAGGGAAGTGCCTGCCCGGGCTTGGCTCCTTTGCGTGCAGCGCCAAGATACTGCTGAGGTGCTGCAGAAACGAGAGATGATATGTTTCTGTTCTCTACTAGAGGACAAAAGATCCCCTTTATTAAAAAACAGACAGTGTTGTGTTATCCTGGTGCTGCACTCTGGCACGCAACACAGTGCTGCTTCCCCCTGGGACTCCCTGTTCCACAGGTACAGGCGTACCTGGGCTCAGAAGCCATTGGGCGGTTCTTTGTTGACTTTGTGCAGCAACAGAAAAATTTTTTGTTGTACACTAGGAAGCATTTCTGAAATGAAAAAATAACTCTACACTGACTGCATATTAATTATATCCAATCTCAGAAACAGCCCTCATTAAAATTAGTATTTATGGTTTTATAAAAAAAAAGGCTATTAATAGGAAAAGATAATTAGTTTTTAATAAAGAACCCATGTATTTTAGGATCCATCACACCAAGCGAAGCAAGATTCCAGCCCGTCACTTAAGTAGTAGTTCAGGTCACAGAATGGTTTGGGTTGGAAGGGACCTCAAAGATCATCTCATTCCACCACCCCCAGCCCCCGACCTGGGCAGGGACGTTGCTCAAGGTCCCATCCAGCCTGGCCTTGAACCCCTCCAGGGATCATCACGGGTCATCAAGTTTATCTTTGTGGTTCTAAACTTCAACACAAAGTGAAATAGTTCCAATAAGGACAGAAATCCCTTTAAAGCCACTGATCTCTTGCACACAAAATCACTCCATGTGAATGTCTGAGGATGAGAGTACAAAAACAGGAGCCCTTGAATCCATTTGAAAACACCAGAAAAATACTAGGGAAAGGCAGGGAGCACTACTCACAGCTCTCATCCCAGCACATACACACCTCCCCAGAACTGGGACCCAGGTGAGGGGAAAGGTGTTGAGGTTTTTGGCTGGTGCTGCCGTGTCTTGTCCCCACGCCCTGGTACCTGCTGCCTCCCCCAGTACTTCGGGGCTGCCACTGATTCCCCATTCCCCACCTCTGCCCTGGGGTCAACTGTCGCCAATGATTTGCCTCAAGGCATGGGCTCCTTCCAATCTCTCCATGCTCTGTGGGTCCTGCAATGTCAGCTGCAGCCTCACGGCATTCATCAGGGGCCGTGAAGGGTGTCCAGAGCACAGCAGGGAGGATCCAGGATGCCCCTCAGTGAATCACGAGGGCTTCCTTTTACTCCATTCCATAAACTCCCTCCACAGCAATTACTGCATTTGCACCAGTGCACCCACTGCAGAAGCAATTAGGCAGCTTGTACACAGCAAGAGGAACAGAGATAATGAGAACAGCACAGAGAGGCAAGAAAATTACCCCAAAAAGATGCAAGCTGCCACCCCGAGTTAACTGTACCACCTCCTGCTGCTGTCGCTCACAGAGCCAGAGCCTGGGTGGCCCCAAAAGCCTCCCCCCTTCACAGCCGAGCTGAGAGTGAACCTCAGCATGATTAAACCCTAGAAACAAATAGCTGTACTCTGGAAAGCAGAGTCCCTCTCTGCACCCTCCATCCTAATTGTTGTCTTCTCTATTTGCTTTGTTGTTTGGTCAACCAGCACTTACAATCACTTTTGCTACGTGATGTACAGGAGTATATAGTATATTTTCTTGTTATACAAGGGAGGATTATAAAATAGTTTTCTGATTTCTTGCAGAAGCAAATGACTATTTTATTTTTTAAGAGCAATTGATTGTGAATCTCAGAGTATAAAAAAAAAAGATAAATAAGCCAAATATATTCCTTTATGTAAATTAAGAAATAAAAAGTATTTAAAACATACCTTTTGTGTGTCACCTGTTGCTCTGGTTGCGCACTCCTGTCGGCAGGGCTGGTCCCTGGGACAAGGCTGCCCTGAGCTGGCCACGCAGCTCCTGCCAGGGACACTGATGTGGATGGCAATGAGCCTACCTGGCCACCAGCTTGTGTGGAGGTTGTTTAAAAAGTCACACCAGGAGGAGGGAAGGTCAGAGGGGCAGTGGATCACTGTCTCTTCCCTTGCAGCTGGCTGCCTGGCTCCAGCCCATGAACAGAGCAGGGTAGGAAGGAGTCAGTGGTGGGCACAGAGGCAGGGTCCTGCTCCATGTCTTACACATGGCACAGCTGAAAGACCTGGCTGATCTGATCGATGAAAGTGTCTAACATGGTGGTAGCTAAGGGTCTGGTGATCAAGAAGCAGACCTGAAAATTAATCCTCAGGTGGTAGCCATGGTAGGCACCAAAGCTGCCCTTCTCCAGGGATCCTGCACCGGGATCCCACACCAGTCATGCTTGGCAGCTTCACAGGATGGTGGCATCTCGCTGTGGGCAAAGGAATACAAGGAGGGGCTGGTTCTGCTGCTCCAGGAGCACGGCAGCTCTCCTTCCCTGTGCTATGCACGGCAGCACAGACAAGGTGAGTTTGAGTCTCCCCTCACCAGCCCTAGAGGAGCCTTCTGCTACAGTCCCCTGCATCACCTCCCTTCGGTGTTCTTTTCCTTCAGTGGCCAGGCCAGGGCATCCCTGCAAGCAAAGGATTCGTCACTTACACAATCAGCCCTGATCGCCTTTTGGCAGCGCATCTCAGGGCTTTCAGCTTAATCATACTGTGTAAATGATTCGATTAAGCAGAATTTTATAAATTCTGATGTTCCAGCAGCTAAGCTTTGAAGCTCAGCAGCTTCAGCTTCCATCAACCAACAACTGCTAACGTGACTGTGTTGGTCACTTTATTTCTAATCATAGACATGTATGTGTACACACATACACACACACACACACACACACTCTCTCACCCTTCCATCCTCTCCCAACCTTCCCTGTTCATTAACCCCACCCTGTGCTGGTTCTGTGGAGCTCTTACTGAGCCTGGCAGCCAGACAACAGCCGAACTGCTTGGGCTGGCACAGGGTGACTACACTGGCCATCCACACCACATGCTGATGCCAGCGCTGCGTGTCACCTCGTGGAGTCCCAGCTGGTTGCACAGGCTGATGCCATCTGTGCTGTAGGTGGCCCCGTCTGGCTGACAGGGCATTTGCCATGGTTGCACAAGAGGTCCTGACAGCAAGGACACCACTCTTCCACTCCTGAGCAACACACTGCAACCATCACCTGTTGTCCCTGGCAAAAAAGTCTCTGCATGACACAACGTACACAACTTTGAAAAATAAAACTTTAAAGTTCTAGCATTTTAAAATATGCTTACAAGGACACTGTTTACCTCACTAGCAGCTGAGTCAGCCTCCTCTGTGAGTACACAAGATGAACACCAGCGAGTCAGGAGGAAAACCCAGTGGCCAGGCTTTCCCCTGCCACAAGCCATAACATGATGCTGTTCGCTGGGGGCAGAGGTTCCAGGTGCTGGGCAACCCAGGACACCCCTCATAGCACAGCTGGGCTGTCGGGAGTGTCACCACCCCCCCACCCAAACCAGCACCACGCAACCAGCAGCCTCCTGCCACCCCCAGCACACACTGCTGGCCTCCTGCTGAAGAGTGACCCGGCTGGTTTCTCTAGTCTCCCAGCACAAAGCAGAACACTACAAAGCATGTTAACACCCCAGTTTGAACCAATTCCTGTAACCTTAGGGCTTGTGATTATAAGGCATTACTCCTATGAGAGAGAGCAGAGAAACGTCACCATTAGGTGCTGCTTCCACTCCAGTTTGGGGAGGACAGGTTCTCCTTTGCCTGAGAAAGTGAGAAAAATAAAAATACAAGTCACCCTCTGCATGCTGGACTCACAGTGAAGTGTTTAAGAAGACAGCAAGACCAGGCATGTGTCTTCCCTGTCTCCCAAGTATGTGTTGAGCCTGTCCCAGGCCATATTTTGCAGCTGAAGATAAACTTGGGACTCCTATCTTGGCAAGGATGACTCAGCAACAGTTCTGATTGTGTTGTCCCATGCTGCAAAGTAAAAGCTGTTGCAGCTACTTTTCTCTGGAAGAGAAACTGGCTGCTGCTGAGTTGATCACAGCTACTGTATTTGCCACTTGGCAGCGATGCTCTGAAGGGTATTGGCCACAAATGACACATCAGCTCCACAGCTTTGCCCTGCTCTGTGATACTTCCACCCCACAGGAGTACATTGCTGGCACTAAAACCCAGGGCTTCTCCTGCATCACTAAGAGCCCACTGCTACAGCATGGCTAATTCCCCACTGGTCTTGTTAGCGAGGTGGCTGAGCAAGGTTTGCCTCCACAAACCACGCCTCATTTGCCATGGCAGAGGTTTGAAAGCCATGAACGAATGAAGATTGACCTCATCTGCAAGGATGAGACTCCGAGGGAGGCCAGAGACCTGCACACGACTGTTCTAGCACAGGCACAGGTTGGTACAGGTAATTTTTAATCCCCTTTGCAGGGAAGCACATTTCACTGCCCAGCTTCATCCCACGGACTGCCCTGTGCAGACAAACCAGCCTTTGGGCCCTGTCACATCCTCCACCAGTAATTCAGCACTCACTCTTCTGCCAGTCATAGGCACCTTGGGACACAGTGACTTCAGGTTGAAACAGCCTACAGCCTTCACACAAGGAGCAGGCACCAGACCCAGAAAGCTCTGCTCCTCCCAGATCCCACCTGCCAGGGATAAACGTCAGTCTCCTGCAGAGGGGTCTCCCTTGAGCTCAGCACCCCAGGGCCAGTGGCTGTTTCCTTGCATTCAGAAGAACCCTTGAACCCTTATCACTGCCAAGGCACCTCTGAGCCCAGGACAGCTGAAAAGAAAAGGCTTCATTAAAATCAAAGCGTGCTCTGTCCCCTAAAGCCCTGAAGGTCCAGCGACAGACAGGACATGAAATTGAGCAAAATGAAACCTTTGCAATTGTTAAAGTGTTAAATTGTTAAAACAGGTGCCAGTGAAACACAATTTGAGTTGGTGGATTAGTGGCTGCTTTCTATAAACTGAGCATCAAAGCCAGGCTAAAGGCAGGTAATTTAGTTGGCAGAAGAGTTGTTACTGAAGCACAGCTCGCACAATGCCTCGCAGCTTTCCTGTCCTTTTTCCCCTTGGCCACTCTGCAAGCGCTGAAGACTAAACACACACAAGCACGGCAGCCTCCACACTGTAAGGCAGAGGTCAAAGTCAACCTCTCTAGCTCGGCGCTGGCACTACCCAGTTGCCATCCCTGCCAGAACCAACAGTTAAGCATGGCTTTGGACTCATGCTTTCCCCTTCCCTGCTCTCTACCCAAAACAACGGTGAGACAAAGACCTGCAAGGAACTCTCACCAGCTCTGGGATGCCAGGCAGGTACACTCCCAGAAGGCAGAAGAAGGTTCCCTGTGCTGCCTGAGCTGCCTGGAAAGAGGTCTCTGACCCAGCCCACTCCAGTCACCTGCTAAGTTAAAAACCTGCTATTGAAACTACTCCTGTATTGGCAGCAGTGAGCTAGAAAGAGCAGATACTGAAAACGCCACCTATCCCTAGGAAGGGCACCAGCCCTGCCATGCTCCATCCTGCCATGCTGTGGCAGCTCTGCCAAGAGCACCATGAAAAGCTCTTTCTAGAACACTGTTTCTTTCACCAGGACCTTCTGCTGTCCCGCAACTTAGCTTCAATTGCATCTCTGAGCCTGCAAGTGATGGCGAGCTCAAGTGGTCCTTAAAACAACTGAGCACACTCCATGGGGCAGAAACCACACCAGCTGAGAGGGGGGTTACACTCGTAGGCAAGGCTTCACCCCAAAAGCAGCAGAAGCTGTGTACTGTGGCCTCAGGCCCAGGAGCAGGTTCCCACAGAAGAGGGAGGTGGAATCATCCAAACTGACATGACACGGCCGTGGCACTGCTCCAGGATGTTCAGAGCCGTGAGCACCAGGCTCAGCTCCCACCACACAACCAAGCTGCTGCCCTGCTGCACGTTCAAAGAGACAGCCCAGTGGACTCTATAATGCTGTCTTCCCACTCCCCACACCCTTGTGCCCCTGTGTCGCTTTGCTTCCCACCCACCACACCCGCATGCTGTTTCTCCTCTAGCTCTGCAGGGGCAGCGGCACAAAGTCCCAGGATGTCCTACTTACAGGCACAGAAAGGAGGAGATAAATCTTAGGACAGTGTTCAGATCTGAAACCCCCGTTCCCCTTCAGAGCATCTGTGGATCATTAAGCTCGGACGTCCCTGACCTGCTGGCCTCTTGTGCGCTGCATTTGCATAATATACAAAAAGTCATCACTCAGGACACATCTGGAGGGGCTTAGCTAGGATTGAGGTTTTAACAAGGCAATGAACCAGCTTTCAAGTATTAAATAGCAGAGGCAGGGTAGCACCCCCAGTGCCAACAGCCCTCTTTGAAGCAGAGGCCCTTGCTCTCAGAGACAAGGTTGGCAATAATAAGTGCCAATACCTGCTGACTGGGAACGAAGACTTCCACTTCTTCCCCAGGCTGCAATAGCAGCTATTCCACTTAAGACCCTACAACAACCTACAGATTAATCAGTGGCTTAGGACAAAAGGTTCAGCAGGATGAGTCTGGCCCTAAAGTGCAGACAATTCTCAGACAAGTGCAGGAGGACCACAGCGAGATGCAGGCACCACCATCACTGAAGGTCTTACCTGCATTGTCCTGCTCACCTACCTGCATGCAGCCTAAGCCTCCATCCTGCTTGGGGACCAGCAACTTCTGCAAACCCTGCTGAGGCTGGAGGCCAACAGTCAGCAAGTGTGGGCAGGAAGAGCTTCCCTTCATACACTGAGGAACACTGGCAACCTTGTAGAGCACCCCCTTCACCTCCTGCCCCAAATTGTGCCACTACCTGAAAGGTGTTTGACTTGCAAAGCCCAGGTCTGTTTTGCCTACTCCTCATCCAGGTGCACAAGGGCTACGTCCTCCAAGGCAAGGACAGTGCTCCTCAGTCCTGCCTCCCTCCAGTACCAGAAGCAGCCAGCTGTGAAGGCAGAAAAAAAATAATAAAAAAAGACAGGGAAAAGAAGGACATTCTCTGCTGAGCCCTGCCAGCAGGTGGGCACCAAAGCTCCAGCCCTCCTCACCTGCTGCTAACAGGAGCCAGCGCACTCCTCAGGATGTGCAGCAGACCTTGCAGGATCACTGCTGTGACATGGAAATGAGAAGAGGGCTGCATCTACCCAGGGGTCTGCAATTGAACGTGTTTGCGTTGCTGTCAGCAGCTGTCTCCCAGGGAGTTTCATGCCATTTAAGGAAAAAAAAAATAAAAATCATTGCAAAGGCAGATAAATAGCCATGGGCAAACACAGCCCTTTGCAACTCTCTCCTCACTCTCCAAAAGCAACATGACATTTCCAGTGCCCTTATCTATGTCTGGTGGTACCAACCCACGTGTGGGACGGGAGTGGAAGCGCAGCAGGAACAGTCCTGCTCCAGAACCCCTCACGGCCAGCAGCCTCTTGCTTCTGACAGCAGCCAGCACCAAACTCCTCTGTTGGAAGGAGAGTACCTGGGCCTTCCTGGAATATGCTCCTCCAGTGCTGGGACAGGAGTCATGGCCAACCCACACCTTTCAGCCTTCAGGAGCAAAGGTGAGTGTGAGGAAAGGAGGGAGAAGGCTTTAGAGGCAACTACAATGTGAGTAGGGTTTCAAACACTTTGAGATTCAGCTCTCAACAAGAACCAAATACCCAACACATCACAGGACGTGGTCCTGGCCTCTTCAAAGGGACGATGCCATTCTGGCCTTCAGAAGCCCAGGGATAAATAAGCAGATCCAAATCCAAGCAGTCACCTTCATCAACTGTTGTAAACCTGCTGGTAAAAGGGGCTTTGCATGGCTGCACAGAGCCTGCTGGCCTGGCAGACTGAGAAATCAATCAACCATTTCAATTGTTTCACTCTTTTATCAATTTCCTTTGAACTATCACAGAGGCCACCACCACTCCTGTTCCCAGCAGCAAAAAGGCAAAAAAGCCAGATTATCATAGTTACTGATGACACCTACGTGGCCAAACTGGATATATGTGACCCCAAAGTATGCGTGTGCAAGGCTGCTTAACTCCAGGTATTAAAGAGTCAGCATTTCCCAGACTGAAAAAGCTGGGCCCAGGCAGGGCAGAAATGTGCCTGTAGTGGTGGGTGACACGTGCCTGAACCTTCCCCAGGGCTTGACCACACAACTCAGCAGTGCCAGCACACCTACCGCAACTCCCCGGGAAATCCAACCAGGAATCTCCTTTCTTCCTTGGGAAATGGTAAAGACAGGAGTCTGTGCTCCCAAGCACAGGCTGTTTGGCACTGGCAGAGAAGACAGAGTGGGCACCTACCAGAGCCTGGTGGGTATTTGACCTCCTGAAGCTCCCTGTGCTCAAGCTGAACCTTCCACACAAGTCAAACTCACAGCTTTACAGCTCATTATCATTGAAGGTTTATTTAAAGTCACGGAGGACATAAAAATTATAGTTATAAAAGATATCAAAACAGTCCTCTGAGCCACACTAGCCATCCTTGGCCTGGGTAAGTCCATGGAATTTACGCCTGCAATGCTGGAGGTTTTTTATCTTTTTTTTTCTTCTTGGCTTTGCCCGGCTTCTGCTGGTTGGCTTTGCCCTGCTTCTGCTGGGTCTCCTGGCTGACATTCCACTTGGCTTTCTTTGCAGCTGGAACCTGCTTGGCTTCATTGTTGGCACCACCTTTTCTTTTTCTGTTCATATTCTGCTTCTTCTTCTTCTTCTTTTTCTTGCCAGCCACAGCATCTCCTCCATAAACAGCTTCTTCCCCACTGTGCTCCACTGCCACCCCATTCTCCCTGACCCCTCTGTTCTGATTCTTGTGTTTGCTACCAGACATGAAACCTTTCTTCTGCTTGGGGGTTTCTGCTCCCAAGGCCTGCTCCTCTGGGGCTGCTGGTTCTCCATCTTCACCAGCTTCTGGTGTTACCCCATTCTCCTGGATACCCTTCTTGCGATTCTTGCGTTTCTTGGTCTCTGGCAGGAAGCCTTTCTTCTTCCGTTTAAGTGTTTCCACTTTCTGCACAGTCTTAATGGCTGTCTTCTCTTTCTTGGGCTTCCTGCTGACAGAACACCAAAAATCATGAGCAACTTAGTTTACAGCATGGGAACAGTGTGATCCATGCTACAGGGAGTCCACAAACAGGCAGAAGCACAAGGAAGGTACAGGAAGCACAGACATGCTGCAAGGACAAGCATTAGTCCTGGGGGTGGTCCTCAGACTGCGAAGTGACTGGTTAAATGGAACAAGGAGCCAGACCAGGACTCAAGTAGGCACGTGGAGACTTGAGAAGGAATTCTCATTCCCCAGACCAGGTAACGCTGTACTTACCACTTTCTTGAGCACACCCGCCTGTGGCCCCACACAAGGCCATTGAGACACTGTCCATCTGTCCAAAGTCACAGCCCCAACAAGGCCTTCACTGTGCTAACAATGAGGTCTTCCAGCAAGAACTCCCAACAGACAATTCCTGTCTCATCCAGGTGGCATTTGTGTGCATGCAAGACAGCCCCCACTGCTGCTTTTCTCTGACAGAGTCCTTTGGCAACTTTACCACCACTCAGTTTATGCTGGCCCAGCTCAGTCCCCAGAGCAGAGCCCTGACAAGGAACCAGGCTCTAGTTCCATGGCCTGGTTTCCAATGTGAGGTTTTTTGGAGATGTTTTCAAGTCACATCTCTTCAGAGTGGAAAAACACTTTCCTGACAACCTGATGTTAGCACTTGCCTCTCAGGACCTCCATCAACACCCTGTGCACAGACCACACCTGCTGTAGGCTTGTTCCAGTTCACCTGCACAAAGATCTCTGGGTGTCACAGTAAGATGGCACGAAGAGTGACAGCAGGCTGCATCCCAAGCCCCAATCCCTTCCTCAGACAGCACGCACAAGCTCAGCCTTTCCTACCGTAGCAATCCCCTCCAAGCTACAGTCTCCACCAGAACCTAAATTAGGCCTTACCCTTGTGCCAGCACCAGCAGTACGATGCCAGGGGACCCGTGTGACTGGGAAAGGGCCTGGGTGAGGACACTGTGCCCTGCAACTTGTTCCAAGACATTAGAAGGGGCCACAGCAACATCTCCAGCTGTTCCGTATGACTCCTCCCTGCCTGTGAGCCCTTTCATCATGAGCCACATGCAAACATGTCCCTCAGAGTCCCCTGCAGGGCTGAGATACCACAGACCAGATGACCCACACACTGGGATCACAGGTCCCAGTCATTAGAAGAGCCCTCGCCATTCCCTAATGCTGTGTGTCACACTAAATACTGCCAGCAGGAAGGGGAAACAAAAGATCTGATCAGAAGCTAGTGATAGAAAGGAGAAAAAGATTCTACACTTCATTTTTTTGCCCTGGAGCAGTTAAATCCAACTGCCATTGAACAGAGGAGCACTAAAGCATAAACACTGAATGCTCCCCAGCTTTCAGAGCTGCATGGCAACCACTCCAAGCATCAGGCTGGGGATCCAGACACTAAGGAGCCCAAAAATCACTGGAAAAGATTCAAGATCCTGGCTTGTACTCTTTGTCACTTTCCAGGACAGCTTATTCCTTCCCTCCAACCTCACATTTGCAGAATCAATCCATTAGTGACTCATCCCAGCCTACAAATTGCTCGGCAACTTTGGCAAAGGCTCTTAAACCAGACCGCTACTTTTGAGCACTGAAAGCAGACACTCTGTCCCTGGGTGATCAGCTGTCTTCTACTGGCAAGACACAATCGGTTATCAGACATACCTTAAAATCCCTTCCAATAGAGGACTAATGCTAAACATATAAGCACCTGGAACAATGATCCTAGCATTGTCCCAAAGAAGCAAACAGAATCACAGAATTATACGGGATTGGAAGGGACTTCTGTAGATCACCTAGTCCAACCTCCCGTCAAAGCAGGTCCACCCAGAGCAGGTTGCACAGGAACATGTCCAGCTGGGTTTGAATGTCTCCAGTGACAGAGACCCCAACACCTCTCTGGGCATCCTGCTCCAGGGCTCTGCCACCCTCAAAGTGAAGCAGGTCCTCCTCATGTTCAGATGGAACTTCTTATGTTCAAGTATGTGTCCATTACCTATTGTCCTGTCACTGGGCACCACTGAAAAAGCCCCATTGTCTTGACACCCACCCTTTAAGTATTTACAGGCTTTGATCAGATCCCCCCCTCAGTATTCTCTTCTCCAGACTAAAAAGACCCAAGTCCCTCAGCCTTTTCTTGTAAGAGAGATGTTTTAGGCCCCTCATCATCTTTGTAGCCTTTGCTGTACCCTCTCCAGCAGTTCCCTGTCCTTCTTGAACTGGGAAAACAAAACAAGCATTTCAACCTCACCAACCCAGGAGCTCCATTTAACTCAAAATTTCAGCCTGAGCTCAGTGCCCTCATTTCCTCTCTCTTCCTGTTTCCTCACAACAATGAAGACAGGTCGGACAAGCAGGCAAGCCAAGACAGAGCAGCAAACATACGTACGTATGATTCAGCCAGCTCATGACGTTCCAGTAGAGAGAGTCAAGACGTGCCGAATTCCCAATGCGTTCTGGCCAGTTCAGAGCTAGCAGCACTTTGTCCAACTCTATCAACTTCACACGCAGGTTCTGCAAGAGGCAAGTACAAACAGATGATTTGCAGAGCACAGGCAGAAGCGGGACTCGCAGCAGCAGGACGCAGGCCATCCTTGGGATCAGACTGTGGCAGGAATAACCAATCCTGCCCAGATCCTGCAAGCTATTGCCCTGAACCCATTTGCAACATCAATTCAGGGAAAAAATGGTGAGTCACACTGCACCATCAGGTACAGGGTTTGCTTGAAAACTGGGGGTCTCTAGCACAAGAGGCAAAAGTCCAACAGCTAGAACTATACTAGCATAAAAGGGACTGAAAGATCCTTTGGTTCTCTTTCTTCTTCAGTCCATGGGTGGGAGCAGGAGAAAGAAGACACATAACTGTACCCCCCTAAAAGACAAGTAGCAGCATTTTCACTTTGGTCTCTAAATGATCTAATCATGCTGCCTCTGGCTGCCTCTAGAGCTTCTGTAACTGGCTGGATAATTTCAGTAAAACCAGACAGAAAGAGATGTCTAAAAGGCTATTCAATTCCCACAAAAGTATTGGAAATAATATCTTTCCTCCACCCACTTTCCTATTACGTCTTCACACAGAAGCAGGCCTGTGTGAGCCCTGTGCTTATCAGTAGGAAATTGGGTTTCAGCCATTCTGCTGCTTCTGTTCTTTTGCTCCAGTAAATAAGATCATGTTGGAGACTTATTTTGTCAGCTACAGAAAATCTTCTCATGTTCAAAAAAGACATTTTTCATTAGGGAAAACAAAACCCTGGAACAAAGCTTCACCCCCACTCAGTTCCTAGAAACTAAAATCTCTGGAGTTCAGTGGAGAGGACAGAGCAATCATCTGGGAGAAAAACCAGCTCATCCTCACTGTATCCCAGGCTGTATTTCTGCTGATAAGAAAGAAGATGCCACACAGATTTGTGGAACTGGGCACAAATTCTTCAACAAGCTCTTGGAGATCAGCTCACAAGAATGGATCACTCTTTCAGACATGAGGGCTTTTCTGTCCTCAAACTCAGGCAGTCGTTCCCTCCAGAGGCACCCTCAGTAAGAAATAAGGTGGGACATAGCGATGGAGCAGTCACAAGGTAAAATCCAAGCGTAACATTCAAAAGAGGCCTTGGTGGTATTCAGAAGAAAAGCCATTTGCCACACATCAAGTCATACACTCACCTCCATCGTCGCAGTTTTGAGGAGGAAGTTCAGTAGCTCAAAGGTCTTGCCGACTTTCTCCTTCTCAGCCTTCAGCGCACAGTCGCCAACCATTTTCAAACTCTGCACATCAAGCGGGGAGATGGAGAAGGAACACACATTAAATGGGGAAACAAACCCCTCTTCTCAGGAGAAAGCAGAAAATGAGTAACAATTGGCTGGATTAGCCTGACACCAAAATAACTCAGACTACAAACCCCACCAAACTCTGGGAATACTCAGGAGGGGCATGTGGTGGAAGCTGCCGATGCCCAGGTTAATTACAAAACAAGTGGATAAAACAAGAGCAAGCACCCCACAAAGGAACCACCCTGCTGCTCTCCCTAGTTTTTAAGCTGGAGACATGTTGCTGCCTCCTGGAAAAAAAAAAGAAAAAAAGAGGAAAGACAATATCCGCCGCAGCCATGGAAAGGCCATGAGGCTGCCAGACAACAGACCCACCTGAGGGCCAACAGCTACTCAGCTGCAGAAGCTGGGATTTACACATAAAGCACTAATGCAAAAATCCATTAACACGCTGAGGAAATCCCAGTTGCCAGCACTAGAACAGGCCTTGTCAATCAAGCTTAAATTCACTGAAACGACCCAGAGAAAAATTTCATCTCTTTGTGTTCCCTTTATGTGCTGCAGGGTTTCTGAGACACTGAAAGGTCTGGCTTAGAGGAAAATCACTCCAAAGATAGGTCAAATAAAAGCCAGTGTTATTTACAAGTGGAGAAGAGCAGAAAATAGCCATAAAAAGGCAGCTGGATCAAAGAGGTGGCCCAGGGGCTCTGGGGTACTGATCCTGTGCCTGCAGCTGGTCCTTGCAGCCCTGCTAACATGGTATTCTTCCCTGCTATATTTCTGTGCAATACACACAGCAATCCCCACAGCTTGCATGGATTACACTAATATGAGATAGGATTTGCAGGGACAAGCTTATTGCAGACAAGTAGCGTTGTCCCATCACGGCCTATT
Organism: Pedionomus torquatus; assembly: GCA_013398155.1. Lineage (NCBI taxonomy): Eukaryota > Metazoa > Chordata > Aves > Charadriiformes > Pedionomidae > Pedionomus > Pedionomus torquatus. The sequence continues at coordinate 189,095 of VZRU01013100.1, forward strand.
TCTCTAGAGGAGGCTGCACCTGCAGCCAAGCCCCTCCTTACTTGGAGTCTGAACACACCAGCTCGGCCAACGGGCCAGGTCCACTCCAGGCTCAGCATCCTCGGTGCCTCCGGCAATACGCATCCCTGGTAAGTCACTGCACCAAACCTGCACCCAGCAGTGGAAGGTCACTTCTCCAGGAGATGCAACCTCTCCCTTCAGACCATCCATTCAGACTGGAAGCAATTTTAAGGACTCTGAGCAAAACTGTTCCCTATCTGTATCAGCACAAAGCTGGTAAATAAATCAAAAAGTGGGCTGGAGCCCCTCTGTCATGAGGACAGGCTGAAAGCGTTGGGGGGGGGATTCAGTGTAGACAAGGCTCCAAGGAGACCTTATAGCCCCTTCCAGTCCTTTAAAGGGGCTCCAGGAAAACTGGGGAGGGACCACCAGTCAGGGAGGGGAGCCATAGGATGAGGGAGAACATTTTACACTGAAAGAGGGGAGATTGAGATCTGGGGAAGAAATATCTTTGCTGTGAGGGTGGTGAGACCCTGGAACAGGTTGCCCAGAGAAGCTGTGGCTGCCCCATCCCTGGAGGGGTTCAAGGCCAGGCTGGATGGGGCTTGGAGCAACATGGTCTGGTGGGAGGTGTCCCTGCCCAGGGCAGGGGGTTGGAACTGTATGGTCTTTAAGGTCCCTTCCAACTCAAACCAGTCTATGATTTTATGAAAAATCCTCACAGATGCTGACATAAAGCAAGCTGTTTCATTAATGACACCCACAACAGAAAAATAGTGATAGTCAGGAAGAGTCTAAGGAACACTTTCAACAGCAAAAGTGGGGAGAGCAGATAACCTATCTGCAGGAACTGCAGTCTTCAAGTAGAATTATTTACTATCTGTGCAGAACTCCACACCCTGAGAGTATCCTTTTAAAATAATAAAGATACAGTTATTTCCTGACCTGGATGGTCCACTCAAGGCCTGTATTAGAAAACCGCCGTGTTCTGCTGGCTGGAATTCATGCCACAGTTCCATCTGACTATCAATAACTTGCTAATTACTCTCTCCTGACGCACTGCAACTCTATTCCAGAGCTGTCATTAACCTACAAGGTCACGCAATTCAGCAGCTCTAAAGTCTCTCAGGTAAAATGAGACACAAATATAGGTGGGGTGAAAAAAAAGAAAGCAAAAAACTTTACATGTAGGCTGTGGCACCCCAGGGGGATACATGCACACTATTTATTAGGCTTACAACAATAAATTAATAATAATCAGCAAATCAATTACAAAAACAAACCAGCCTGATTTGCATAAAGATTTTCTTTGCAATTTGAAGAACAAGATATTGCCAGGCTAACAGTCATTACTTGTGCTTAAAGCAGCTTTCAGAGAGGCTATTAAGTTGAAATACCTATTTTGCTAAGTTGTGTACAAGTTCACAGAGAGAAAAAGAAAATCAGTATGGATTGTCAGCTCTTCAGGACAAGAAGAATCAGGGCAGTCTGTGAGAAGGAGCCACAGTGAAGTCAACTGTCATTTTGTCATTTTAACATACAGTTTGGAATTAAGAAGGTGTTAAAAATAAATTGCATTTTCTCTTTGCTGTGGATGAGTGATGCAGATGGCTGCATTTAAATTGCGCTGGTTTGACTCTGTCTATTGTTGCTGCCATCCCCACTTCCCAGAATTGCCCTGATGTTTCAAAGGGTTTGGAACAAATCCCGCTGGAAGTTCTACAGCTCCGAACGACACCTGTGGGGCTGATTTTCTAAAACCTGCAAGAAGTTTTCAAGTGTTTGGGAAATTGCGATGTGCATCTAGTTCGGAGTATGCAACCAAATTCATGCAGACCTGTAGAATGAAGAGATGCCCAGCTGGAGGCGGAAGATATCACTGGTCTAACAACATCACAGCTGCAAGACTAAGCATCTATATTTAAAGCATGTTTTGCATGAGTCTGGAAACACAAACATAGTTCCACCAGCATAAAGAGCCAGAAGTAATCCAGTACAATATAGGTGATCTACAAACAATTGGCTCCCCACTGAAATAGATCACTTTTAAACAGTTCTCAAAGAAAAGGAAAGAATGAGGAAGTGGGTAGGGGTGGGTGCAGAAGCCAAAGAAAGAGCAGATAATTACTTCCTACAGAATGCACAATTTTCCCTAGACAAGAAGCAGAATGGATTTGCTTTAAGGAAGCTGGATTCAGATAAAGTCTTATGATTTCTCAATACAAGTCCCCTTTCCCTTCTCTACAAATAGTGTGAAAGAAATTTACTCCAAAGAGCACAAAACCGTCAGCACCTCTGTACATGGTATGGTTGAAACAATTAAGCTTCCTTAAAGACTTTTGTACAATTCTTGCTCAGCTCGGTATCACTAATTATCCTGATCTCATCACAGCTGTCTCAAGAGTACTTCACCATTACTCATTCCATGAGATGGTATCTTCTGTCAGGCATGGCTTCACTCTCCTCCTCCCAAAGCAGGGAATGCACCCAGCGGAGCATCTGCTTGGATGGGATTTGTGTTAGTGTGCGACATCAACACAAACATACTGCACTCCGGTTATGTAAAATAAGCTGATTTTGGACTGGGGCTACCGGCGAGCCTTGGGAAACTGCTCCCAAGAGATGAAATCCCAAGCCTCTTTAACGGTAACTGGGTCCAAACTTCAAAAGCAGCCTTCCCAAGCATATGCCATAACTTCTTGCCACACAAGGTACCAACCATTGTCTGTATGTTATGGGTTTGCACAGCAGATTGATAGCTGAGCGAGGGAGCAGACCAGAGCAAAGATTAAATTAGCACTGCCACCCCAATTGCGTAGATCAATTGTTTTACAGGCCTACCGTGATTTCATTTGGGGAAAGTATAAAACACAATCATAAAATTAAAGCAAAAGCTATTATATAACAGATGGCAAACCGCAACACATGGCAAACATACCTTAACAAGAGAAGTAGCATTTCAGTCATCTGCAGCATCCTTAGGAGAGCCTCAAACACTGATCAGATACCAAAATACTTTCACAAGGTTGGCAAGTATCTCCATTTTAAAGACTGAGGCACAAAGCAGTGGTTTTACTCCCAGCGATGCTCCAGGTCAGCGGTGGAGGGTTAAGCAAAAAACCCAGAAGAACTTGTCTAACCACTTGTTTTGTGATTCTCTGCCATGTGCTGCTTGAAAAGGTTTTCAACTCCCCCTTCCCCTACCCTCTGAAAGCATTGCCAACCCAAGAGTCACATAACCCAGTCACTCAGTACTAAAAGCAGAGAGACCACATGGCTTATGTTCGAACAACCACACCTGCATCACTTCCCAATTATGTTGTTTTTCCTCTCACTTTCTGGCTTTTCTTACTTGGCTCCTTCAGTAACAGCCAGTCCCACCTACAAGGAATCTCAGTTCATTACAGCTCAGTAATACCTGCAGCGGTTAATCACGCCTGTGCATCTGAGTTGTTAGGAGATCTGGGCAGGTCATTTTACAAAAGGAAAAAATATGTGGGCAGTTTTCACAGATGAAATTCCCATCTCATCTCAAGCCAATACAACAATACAGTTCCTGCCTCACCCTACATGGATTCTGCTGGCAGAGATGGTTTTGTCTTGTGATGTCAAACATGCTGTTTTCCAAAGCCTCTGGCTGGTTTTGGTGGGTGGGACTGCTGGATACAAAGCTCTCTGCTTCTAGGACTTCTACAAGGAGAACGTCCCCAGCATCTTATCAATCAGTGTTTTTTCTTATATTCCTAATTTCTGCGTCACAGATGGAGGTAATCCCAGGTACTGCAGGACCCAACCTTCCTTCCATGTCTCACTGCACTTCACAGGATTTCTTCATCTTCACAAAGAATAAAATATTTTAGAGCACAGCAGGTGAATATCTGCAGTAATTCAGTCATACAAGTAGGACAGAGGGCTGGCAGTTAGTTAACCACACAGCTCTGTGGCCCAGTTGCCCAGGAAGGATTTTAATCTAAATCCAAGACTCCACCCAAACTTGCAATACAGCAAAAAGTGGTGCATGTATGTCTAGAGAAAAAGCCAGTATCCCAGCCACTGCCCAGCTTTTCCTGCAGGGGAGATGGTAAAATGCTCTGTTACACAGAACCAAGCAATGTTTCTGGAAGTCTCCGTCTACAATCTCAGCCTGTCTCTGCCTCTTCCCCTGTCACAGGTACCACTGTAGGGGACACACTTAGCCCAGACTTAAAAGACACAGCCGTATCTCAAGAGCACAGAGGAGCTTTCTGCTACAACAGTCGTGCACATCACCTGGCTGGAAGTTTGAACACTGCTTAATATTTATGCATTCCCAGCACGTCCTTCAGCCTATTTCATTGTTCAAAACAAACAGCCCTTCCCCTCCATGGGATCAGCCTAACAGATCTATCACTGTTCTCTGAGCTGGAGAAGCCTGGCCAACCTGCATTCTTTCCAAATGCTGCGCTATCTCCATCCTGCCCTCCTCCTCCTCCATAGCAGACCTGATGCTGATGGATAAATGTGCAGATTCATGGCTGAATGCAATGCCAAGCACCTTCTGCAAAACACATACCTCCACCCACCCTACAGGACCTTACACCCCCTGGCACAGCCCAAGGTTGCTAAGGTAAACTCTCTTCTCCAGCAGCAAACAGCTCAGCAAAATTTCCACCCTTCTGAGTGTCCACAGTCACAAAGAGAAAGTGCTAACAAGGTCTGATTTCAGTGTGCTGACTGGTTTCACACTGACTGCAAAAGCTAAGGGTTTGCCCTCACTCCACGCTGCACGCAGAGTCTCAAAGTAAAGGCACAACCTGGTTTTTGCTGCTCTTGTGGCTCAGGTCCCTGTGGTGGAGTCAGACCCAGAGGGTTCCCAGCAAGCTGGGGGACCCTACAGAGAGTGCCCATTACCTGAGCCAAAGCGCATGGCTTCCCACGGCCACATACACAAAGCTGAGACGTTTGGGAGGGGCAGAGCCTTCCTCTGCTATTTAAAGACTAATAACAAACTGACAACCAAGTGAAGTATTTTAGCATTCTGTATGCTCCTAGCTCCTGTTATTACCCGATGTAAGCACCCTTGCCTCACCTGTAATTACGCTACCATTTCTCCCGAGAGGTAAGCGGTAATCCAGCATCATTCCCTCTACATTACAGAGGCTCAGAGAGGCCAAGTAACACAACTTTGAGTCACTGTCGTGGTTTAGCCTCAGATGGCAAC
>VZRU01013101.1:0-29412 GCA_013398155.1 Pedionomus torquatus
ATTCTCCTTGGGAAAAATATATGACACCATGTCTGGGTTCTGAAGGCCCCCTGTCCCTGTCCAGCCCCACTGGGGCTCTCCCCACCCTACCTATGGCCCCAGAGCCCCACATCAGCCCCCCTAGGGCCCTACCCGTGGACCCATGCCCCATTTCTAGAGAGGTGCCTGATGACCGGTGCTGGGGCTGCCCCAGTGCTCCCTGGCTTCTCTGCTCCTTCCTGGGGGTGGGATCTGGCTCTGAGACTCTCTCCTAACACCCCCAACATGGGAAGCTTCTGATTATCCTGACCCCAGGGAGCCACCACCTTCACAGCATCCATCGGTGTGCTAAGACATCTAAGACACAGCACAGAATCTTTGTGGGACTCATATTTCCACTCACTACTTGCATTTTAAGTGTGATGATACTTGGGTGGAGTAAAGAAACACATCATCCAAGGATTTTCTGATAGTCAGACTAAAAAGAATGAACAAACAGTATTTAGAAAAAGTTTTTCTACCTCAGGTACTACTGTAGAGAACCCCCTCCTTTTCTTCTTCCCCTTTGACCACCTGTGGAGTCACACTGCTGCTGACCAGCCAACTCTGCCTGGTGTACCGCAGTGAGAGAACAGCAGCCCAGGTTCTCACCAGAAGAGATTCTGACAGTGTCAGTGGGGCTGCTTCTCATTTACGTTCACCTAGAGAGGTTTTGTTGCATTTCCTGTGAATATTTGCTCATTTATTCCAGCATATGTTTAGCAGACTTTTCATATTGCCATATGTACTTGGGCAATAAGTGTGCCTATGCAAAGATTTTTCACTTGGGTAATGATATCAGTGTATCGGTGTTTTCATTAAAATAAAATAAGAGTTAGAGGAGGTACCTCGGCCAGTTATTCCTATATCACCTCCTTTCTCTCTTCTTTAATGTAGGCCTGACATAAAGTCCAAAGTCACCTATGGTAGCTTTCCCATTACCTTGAATGGGAATGAGATTGAGGTCTTTTTTGTTTGTTTGTTTTGGAACATTTTCTGATGGAAACCAGCAGTTGAATAGCGCATACATTTACTTTGATCTTATACATAAGAACTACAATGCTCCCCTAAGTATTTTGGTCTTATGTATTATGAATTGGTCTTATATGGTATTCTGAATTACAGAGGTCCCCAGAGTACTGTTCTCTCTTGAGTGGAGCTTGTTCTCCTTGGGCAAGGGGAAAAAATAAGTAAAAGCAGGAACCTATATTCTTGCAGGGAACTGGTGAACTGATCTTTAAGCTTCAGCTCTTTTACTCCCTAGTCAGTGGATGTGTGTGAGTCAGGATTTTGGATAGGATAGCAAAGTTCAATATCTGTCCCGCAGCCAGGAACAATAAATACATATGAATCTTTGGGTTTCCTCAGTCTGTCTTGGAATAGAAACTCTTAGACATTGCCCTTTGTTCTCAGCTGTTCTTAAAATTACTAAAAAATCATGATAATTTACTTACATTTAGAACCTGCTAAATCTCTTCATAAAAGAATTGTAACTGTGATGGACCATGGCTTGTAGGAAAGGAGATGCTATCTAAAGTACTAGACCAAGTACAGCTGGAAAAAAGGAACAAGGCACACATTCCCTTTCTCTCAATCTGTGCTTAATTTGAAGATTGCAACACCTTTTTCAGAATTAATATGGGTATCTGTGTTTAAAAGTTTTTATCTTTTTCACAGAGATATCAGAAAAATAAAAGATAATAGTTCTTCCAGAGGATGTGAAACTCTTAATTATTGTATGGTAAGTGATAATACTCTTCCCTTTATGACAATAAAATATGGTAGAATATCCCACATTTGATGTAACAACAAAAATAATTTTGGCACTTTAAAACCGGGAGCTTCATCCTTGATGCAGAAATAGCCACAAGAAACTAACTGTAAGACTTCTTGTCAACTTGCTAAACATAGCAAAGAAAAATGAACATGTGTAATAGAAATGGTAGGCAAGTCTCTCTGCAACAAGTAGGAAAGGGCTTTCTAAATCTGTTTTTGGTCATTAATCCAACCTATTATTTTGCATTCAAGAATACACAAAGTTGGAGTGCCTGCTTGAGTGGTGTTTGACTGTTACTGAAGTTTAACCAACCACAGATACTGAACTTCATTTCTTGTTTTAAAGAAATCAGTGATTATACACATTTAATTCATCAATTCTGTGCTGCTGTTATGTAAATACTTCACTGTTACATGGGTGCTTGTGACCAAGTTGTCAAAAATAATTTGAATTCAACAGTTTGCAGCATAAGTAAGGCCATGCTATTATTTCAATAGTTGCAACAGTTACTGCATGAAATGTATGTGAACCTTGAGACACAGATAAGTAGAAATTTTTTTTAAAATATATATGGTATACTTAGGTCATCCCTCCCCATGCAAAACCTTTCCTGATCTGTAAGACTATTAGTGAAATTATTGGTGGAATATTAGCGAGAGTAGTTAGGAAAATAGAGTATTTGTGCAGGGTCCTCCAAAGAAAGAGTTCAATATTTAGAGGAGCAAAGGTCTGAACTATCAGGCAGAGGATTCCATTTGATCTCAATTCTTTGAGTACACCATAATAAGGAAAATAGCCCTTTAGGAAACCAGGATGTAAGAATTGTTGTAGAAAGTTAATGCTGAGATACATGTGCCTAAATTAATAATAATTTTGAGATTAAAGCAGGAAGGTCTCCTGAAGAAAACTCTACAAATTAAACATAATTTTCTGCAGTAATAAGAAAGGTTTCCTTCTAAATATCTCCCCTTCCCAATAGAATATCTTAGAGTGGTTTTCTCCTGGAATTAAAAAAAAAAAAAAAAAAAAAAAAAAAAAAAAATCTGATTAGTTAAAAATATAGTTGCCTATATGCAAGAAAATATAAGAAAATAAAGCAAATACAATCTATCTTTGTCAAAATATGCTATTTGCTGCACAACAGCAGCACTTGTAACATGGGGAGCTGTCTCGTCACTATAAGTCTCTTTTCAGAGCCTCGATTTCAAGTGTGATGAAACAAGTATGCTGTTTTCGGTTCTGAACATCCACAAATAGCTTTGTTGAACATGCTTAAGACACATATGGAGGACTATCTATTATTTAACATCAGAAATTTCAATGCAGTCTTCACAACAACATCAGTGTCTATAACCTATTTAACACACCTGATGCACTATAACTTTGTTCTCATCAGCTATACTGTTCCTGTTCTTTTTTTTTTTTCCACTCTGAAGAACAGATGAGTTGCTAAGTACAAGTTTACAACCTTCTGAACATATTCTTTATGTGCACATAGTATTTTAAACGGGGACTTTGTCCCCTGTATGTTCCAATAGACAGCGAGAAAGAAAAAGGCTCCTGCTGTGTATCCTTACTGATACAAGGAGAGAGACAAATTTTTCAAATGTACCAGAGTTTAATTTCTTCTTAAACATCCAAACCAATTACTCTGCTCTGTGCACAAAATGCAGCTTTTCAGGTTAAAGGATTCTGTCTTTTCAGGTTAAATGTAGAGAAAACATTCCTACTCCTCTCAAAAAAAGTGCACATACAAGAGGGGTCTCAGAATTCTCTCTTTGGCTGAGAGGAACAGCAGCCCAATGAGCCCTAAGTTTAAATGGACTAAATAAGAAATTTGAATTCTCTATTGTAATAAAGAATTTTTTAAAAGTCTTCTCTTGGGTGAAAGCCTTTAAGAAAAAAATCCTGCCATACCTTGGTATTTCCAGAAACAGTCTGATAATGAAAGATTTCTAGAATGTTGCAGATAGAAATTTTAGGAAAAAATTCAGTTTGATGGACTCAGGAAAAAAAAAAAAGAAAACTATGAGCTTCTCAGCAAGCTCTGGTACCACAAAAAGAGGATTCACAGAAATTTATAAAAGAATCTAGTGAACCAAGTGTCTTAAAAGCTCTGAAGAAGTTGCTACAGAGGCTAAACTTAAATATGGGATAACAATTTGTCTCATAACTGCCTTTATCTATCTCCAAGTGTCTGGTGAAAAGATTACTATAGAATTTTGCTGTCAGGGCAGGAGAATATTGTAGCTATAAATGAAAATATCAGTATTAATTAATATCCCATGTTATCTTCTCAAAGATTGTTTTATTTCTCACTGACTGAAACAGACACTGCTACTTTCAATATAACTTCACTAGTTTCTTCCCTTTTGTAACAATGAACTTGTTCATTAACAGCTTTCATAACTTATACATCATGATGACATTCTAAGTTATATGTTACAGCTAAATTATTAGTTAACTGCTCCTGATAGGAAAAGTGCATATAAACTAAGATGGCAATCATAAAACTGAGTTCAGTGATTGATATAGAGTCAGAGGTAAATATGTAATTATTCTTAACAAACGCTGATTTTCACATTATTATAAAGCTGATAAGAACAGTGCCTTTGGTGTTTTTGTCAACTTTGACAGCCACATAGATATTTTTCATTATAACTACATACATACTATTACCTATAAATCCCTTATCATTATGCTAATGCATTCACTTTCTAGAGCAATTAATTTGTGGCAACATACTGGTCATGTGTGCAGCAGATCTGAATTGTCCCAATGGGGATGTTAGAATTCCATTTTTTTTACAAAAAATAATTAGTTTAGTGGTTTAAAATGTTAATCATAACATCTTGTCTTGTTTTCAAGTGACAACATATTTTATTCATTTTCATGTCTTTAAATACTCTTAAGAGAAAATGATTTTTGTAATTAAAAATGTAGCTTGTCTAAGCCAGAAATTAAGAACCTTTATTATAGATACTGTTGTTGCTTGCATCATTGCAGAACTGGTTATATTCAGGATACCCTATTTACTCTTTATGATCACTTTAGTGACAAGAGCTCCACATTTTCATCTGTAACTGAAATCAGAAAGCTCCACAGTAAAGAAAATTAAAAAAAAAAACATTTAAATAACTTCTTGGTCTGAAGAGTCCAACTGACATTTCTTGGGTGGAATCTGAAGTACTGAGTTACAGAGCTCATCATAACTTTAGTGCCTGAAAGACTCTGTGCTTCTTGTGGAGGCTAACAGGATTTCTCCAACCAGGATCTCCATTTTTATAGAAAAAGTTATTTCCAACTGCTTTACTCTCCTGGAGAAGTTTCTAGTTTTCAAGCTATATTCTCTTTTGTATATATCAGTCTGATGTTAAAATTTTCTGTGGAAATCTTTATATACCCATGCATTCGGCTGAAAATTAAATTTTCTATTGAATAGCAACTTAATAGAGTAAACATTCTGACTATCCCCATGTCTAGAAAACAGTATACTGGCTATACCCACCCGTAGAAACTATTTTTTCTTTTTTTGACTTGCAACTTATGAGGGATGTAGAACTTTGTTATTGTTTGAGAAAACCCATAACAATTTGTTGTTGTGAAGACAATTGTCCTGCCACCCAATGACCCCTCCCAACCCAGGACAGGGGAATCGGGGGATGCAAAGAAACACCAGGCTTGAAATGTAAATAGATTTAATAGAATAAGAATAAATAACTAACAATAATACTAAAGAACCAGTATTAATCCCAACACTGATATGAGATTTACAAGAAGTATACTTCAGCCAACTCTATCAGCAGGCAGCTGCACACTCCCAGCAGTGGACTAAAGGTTGGGCACTGCCAGAGCTTCGGGAAGAAAGAGAGGCCTCGGTGGTCCAGCACTGGGGCAAGGAGTTGGCTGGATTGTCCAGCTATGCAGCAAACTTCTAATTTATATTGAATGCGACATTCATGGTATGAAATAATCCTGTTGGCCAGCTTGGGTCAAATGCCCAGGCCTTGCTCCTGCTCCTGCCTGCACCTGGCAAGGCTCAAAAACACTGAGACCTTGAATCTCACAGAGCCTGGCTGGCCATAAAGTAAATATTTTCAGGAACTCAGACACTAAAATCCTCCAAAAGTGCAATTTTCCCAGCATCAGAAGGAAAGTTAGTCCTGGGCCTCTCAATGCAGGACAAAGTTGTATCTACTAAAATCCTTTACATCCTTCTCACATGTTTTTGAGGATGACTGAAAAAGAAAATTTCCATATTACTACAAATTTCCTGTAAATAGAACCTGCTAAAAAGTTGGAGAAGAATGTGATTATCCTTGCAAATCTAACAGAAATCTTAGATAAGGGAAATCATACTGTTGAACATGTGAACTGTTCTCTAACTTTTAGTGAATTTAAAAGTTCAAAACAAATTACTCAAGTTTCAATCAAAGGCTGTCCAGGAAAAAGACCACAAAACAACCCAATAGGGGAACTTCTGATTCCCCGTGACATGCTACATGGTTGCATAGTTGCAATGGAGAAGTGTTTTCACTTCACTTCCAGAAAGGGGCACACTCGTGTTCTGTTTGAATTTGCTCTATGTCTCTATGGCCAGTAGGTGCATCAAGTATTAGAGAAAGGTTTGTCCAAAACTCTTGTTCAACATCAAATCGGAATTAGATTTTTTTCAGAATAGATATAGATATTTCAGAAGGGCCACAATTGCAACCAAGGAGTCCCACTGTTTTCAGTGATACTTCCTGTACGCATAGACCTGTGCTTAGTGAGGTCTGAATGGGAAGCCTGACAAGCGTTTTGTAATTAGTTCCATTGCTAAGTACAATTAAAACTATTACTTGATTAACACATACTGGTTGAGTCAGCAGACATTTTTCCTTTCAGCATCTTTTCAGTCTGGATCCAAAATATGTTGGGAGCTATTAAGGGAAACCTATGCATCAGACAAGAGTACACTGTAGAGCAAAACATAAGTCATCAGGAACACAAAGTTCTTTTGGCAAGACCTTTGTGAACCTTGTGTATTGTTCAGTTTACTTACAGAGCTGCCACTCCCGTTGATTAAATTAAAACTAGTGCATTTGATCACTTCAGCACGGTCCTGTAAAGGAAGTGCTATATTTTAATGACCCTGTGAACTTTACAGATATAACTCTGTCTCCTCATTCAGATGCACTGTTGCTCTGGTTTGGGCTAGCTTGTCATATAAAATGAAATCAAGAGCATTGGAAATGGATGGCAGATTGAAATTCAAGAGATGGCAATAACCTCTAAAACAGTAAACACACTTTTCTTAATCTCTGAGAATGAAGAAGAATGACTATGGTGTTACAAGCTCCCTCTTCTCACAGTAATTCTGAAGGTTCAATTACATTTGAAGGCAGAAAAAAATTCATCACAGATACTTCAAACCAAATATCCTGGCTGGCTTTTGCACTTAATTTACTGTGGACTTTATTAAGAGTCAGGAATAATTTCAGCTTTAGAAATTTGGTTCTAAACCACCAATGCCTGTCATGCAGGATGCAAGTTTATTCATTAGTTTTTCAAAGCAAATGGGAGCAACTGTGGCATGTAATTGTTCATGATGATCTCTCCATATTAAATTGGAAAAAAAAGAATAACTGCATCTTCAGGTCTCAGAATTTAAGAAATTATAGTATCTATGAAAATATTGTGTTTTCTTTTGCAAGTGGGAAGAACCGGAACACAACTTTCATATCTGCATAGTCTACGACAATTTAACAAAGGAAATAATGGGTCAGCTGTTGCCACATTACTGATTACCCTGCCTGTATTTTGAGTAATCATCTCTTTTTCATTAGCCATCATTAATCAGCTGACATTTTCTCTGAACACCAACATGCTATGCTTATTTTTTTTTACACAAGAGCAATAATATATTAGTTAAATGCTTGTAAATTTTTTTTTAAAAGAAGGAATGACATCATGATAAGCGCAATAGAACTACAGAGCTATCAAGAATAACAGCATTTTCTAGCATTTTCCATTACTTTGTGTGTGTATAGCAAAGAGGAAGATGTAAGAAAAGTAACCCAAGGATTGCTGGCACTGCTATTTCTATGACAGAAATAGCAGGTACTTTTTCCAGTGCCTACCAGATGTCAGGAAGAGGAATTAAGGAGATGTGCAACAGCCCAACTTGGTGTATTCAGCCAAACTCAGTGGAGCTAGAGGCAGAATTCTTGCACTAGACAAACCCAACAGTCAAATGACATGTGAAGCAGTACCTTTTCTATAAATAAGCTAAATTAAGACACTCCCTCCCTGCTTGTTCCTCTGACACTTCAGTGCAAGTCAACTAACTAAAACTTAGTTTCTTGACAATTCATGAAGCCTAGAATTGTAAACAACAGTGGTAAAACCAACAAGAAAATTTTCAGTCAAGATAAGATGCAAAATAAGATACCTTAGAATTATTATGTATTTGGACTTCTGACAATGTCTATTAAGGCTGGATGTGTTCATTTGTTTTCTTACCTCAAACACAAAAGTATAAAAATTTAATGTAATTCTATCAGTACAAAGTCCATGTGATTAAAAATGAAACTATATTGTTATCAAGCAAAGTGATATCTAATAGTCTATCTACTGACAGTACCACAGAACACCTGAAAAAATCAAAATTAAGGTGGTCTGTTCATACTAGTAAATAAAACTGTTAAAATAACATTTTGATTTCATGTCTGTTTTCCTCTATCTAGTCCAAAAGAACAATGTATAAAACTTCAAGATACGTGATTGTTCTTGGGAATACAGCATAACAGCATACTTTATTTCAAGAAATACAAGTTTTAAGTTAACTAGTGTCTGAATGTTTCCTCAGGATATAGGGCTATTCATCTTTTTCTCAGTACAAAATTGATTGAAGAAGTAATCATCACTGGCATGTAATTCCTATTCCATTATTATCTTTTATTACCTACCCTACCTTGTTGATATAAGGGTTGAAGTAAGCTACCTTGTAAATCAAAACAATGAAGTGATTCTGATTAAAAATAATTTACAAATATTTTATTTCTATTGAAATCATCCATCAAAAAGATTTGCTTTTATGATTGCATTGACTATTTTTACTGGTTAGCAATATTTCACAAATTTGCTTTCTAAAATGAACTGTTCTTGAACTATTCTCACTATCCTTACTGCTGAGCACATGATACCTTTTTATTTTGTGTATGGCATAGGTCACCTAAATCAAGTCAATTGTTTCTAAATCTTGTCTAGATGATTAAATTGGAGGTGGGACATTTCTCAGATAAATATAGAATATTGAGTATTCTTCAAATACATATCTGCACTACCATATCTGAACAGCTGATTTGATCTGTAGCCAATAACATAAATGTCTGTATAAAACTGAACAAAAGAGAAATGTGAGCATAAAGCTAAAATTCTCAGAATTGTCTGGCCTGACATAATTTTGATGTAGTACAAAATACAATTATAAAGTTTCTCTAGGTCACTATTAAAAACATGAGTACACCTATAAATTCTAAGGGAAAGAAATAATGTAAAAGCACACATATATTTTCATGCTCTTTTCACTTACCTTAATTAAGTGAGTCTTTTTGGAAACAGTTATCATTGAAAAACACACACTTTATTTTTCTCAGAATTTTTCCTAGAATTTCTCACCTCTTTCTAAGGATTAAAAAGTCCTCTGTTATTGTTTGAATGTATTATATAGAATACTTTTTACTTTCAGTTATTCAAAGAAGTACAAACCACTTCTCATTACATACAAACAATATGAAGATTCCCCTGGGCACAAGTCAGTTTTGAAAAAGGCTTGTGGTTGGGATTTTTGTTTTTGTTTTAAGTAATCCATGAAGGCTCCTTAAATTTATGGCTTCTTTTATGGCCCTATTAATTCACATACTATTTATAACCAGGTAAAATTGTAGTTGCTTCCTATTAAATCAATAAAATCAAAGCTATTAAAATCCTTTTAGACTTCATTATTAGAAGACATCCATGTTCAGGAAAGCACCTCCGTGTCTGTTTGACATACATATCCCTAAATACCACTAAAGGCAATGGGGTTTATGGACAGACTTTAAAATCATTACATGCCTAAGTTATCTGTGTATAAGGAATGTTGATTAGGAACTTAGTTAATTTTAATTCTAGTAACATAATCTCAACCAGCGGCAGCACTATCCACATTTATAAATCACCGGACTAAATAATTATTTTCTTTGATATTTTGTTTTAAGTATTTTTATCATTAACATTCAGATCCAGACTTCAAAGAAAAGTATCTAATCTTTTTATAGTAATTATTTTTTTTTTCATATAAATAGAATTTTATTAAGCACTTATTATCTTATTGGTTATGTATCACTTGCATGCTCTGGGCCATCATTTTCTTGAATTACTACGCTGCTGCATTTGTTCCCAGGTGTTGAAAATTCTTCACTTAGGAAGTAAGAATTCACTTCCAAAGAAACAGTCCATGTTGATTCCTGCCTGCACACGAACTGGTTAAAGTGTTATTGGAGTAGCTCTACACAGCTTTAGGAACTCTGCTTTAAGATTTGTCTTGCTGAAATCTGAAAACATTAAACATATTTTTTTTAATTAAACAAGAAACCCGAGAGTGCTTATTTTTGTCAACAACAAGCGGAATATTATAATACTTCATTGAAATCAGAGGGAAGTTTTCTAGCTAGTTCATTTAGAACTGAATCAAATCTCAGAATAACCTGCACAAATAACAAAAAAACAGTGAAAGCATCCTTGGAGTCAGACTCATATGCTTTTTGCTTTGTGCTACACTCGAACAACTTCTATTTGCCAGTGCTGCCTGAAAGAGCTTGAAGAGATTGTTTCTGAATGTCATTATGTGAGCTCAAATCTCATCATTCTCAAATACAAATATAAGGTGAAATTTTAATAGAATAAAAATTAGTTGCTGTTTTAATTTGCTGATATCAAAACCTGCAATTTATTAATTCAATAACATCATTTTAGATAACGATGTTCCAGAACAGAAACAATAAACATTTCATACTCCTGCATTCCTTCTCTTTGCTGTCATATTTACAGGGTCATTTAAAGTGTGTCATGCTAGTTCAGAAAGGGCTATTCCACTCAGACTTTTCAGTCTTAACATTTTCAATTTTTGGTCTTAGCTCAGTAAGTAGAAAATATTCCACAGCTTCTTTCCATTATGTTTAAAGTTAGCATTTTGCTTACCTGCCAGAAATAGCAACAAACTTCAGCAATTCATAACTTAAGTTTCATTCCCAAAATTCCAATTTTTTGGCTAATATTTAGTCTTTAATTCTTTCCTGGGCTCAAGAAATACCACTGAAGTCTGATAACATTTTTGGTCTGAATCTTTAACTACAAATACACCACTGGCTTAATAGAAAGCCTGCCTCAGAAAACGCTCAGCCAGTAAGAAGCTCAGGTCTAGATTATTGTTTTGTTCTCTAACACAAGAATAGTAGAAAACCATATTTAGTAGAAAATATTAAAAAGTTAATGTCAGCCAAATCATTGCTGACAATGCTCCAGCCCATTTTCTTTCACACAGATGATTTTTTTAGAATTCCTCTCTAGCAAACATAATATATGTCTATAAAAAACCCCAAAGACAGTAGAGAGGTTTTCTTTCTTTAAACCACTAAAAGAATCACAGTCCAAAATTTTCCATATACAATCCTCAGATAATTCAGGTTGAAAGGGACCTCAGGAGATCTTTAGTCCAGCCTCCAGAAGAAAGAAGGTGAGCTCAGAGGTTCAAGGTTGTGTCCAGTACGGTCTTGAAAACCGCTAAAGACAGAGACTGTATAGCTTGTCTGGGCAGCTTGCACCAATGCTTAATTATCCTCAATAGTGGTTTTTTTTTTTTTTTGTTAGGTTTTGTTGTTGTTTTTTAATTAAAATACTTAGGGTTCATAGACAAATTAAGTAAGAATGAGACATATCTAAAAATAGCAATGATTGGGGTGATTCTGCTGCACCAGTCTTGTGATTTGATACATCATTTCATACTTGTTCATATAATATGATTTATATGACCTGACTGACTTAGTGTAGTATAGTTCCTCAGCAGGAGCTCAGCCATGCTTATAATGCAGTATTAAAGATTTCTCTTCTTCTTTTGTGTTTTAAGAAAATTCTTCTTATCATCATCAGAAGTAAGATCAGATATTAGTAATCTGATTTTTTCAGTAGGTGAATATAAAGTAAGGCATCTAAGTGTTACCTGCAGTTTGGTGGATGACTAAATATTAGCAGGGAAGCCAAAGCCAAGTTATATATTTGATGGTTTTAGTAATTGCACCCCATGCTGATATTGCACCCTATGATGATCTGTACTTTTTATAAATGTTGTTAACTCAGCCTCTTGTAAACTCTATTTGTCTACTTGACTCTCATAGTTAAGTTTATAATAATTTGTACTAATAGGTGTTAGTCAGCTGACTAAAAGAGACTGTGATATAGGAAATAAAATCCATTACTGTATCTTTCAATATGGATTGTAGACAAAAAGCTCTTCCTTTCCAAGTATGTTTCAAATGTAAGTAAATAAAATATATCAAAAATTCCACTGGAAGTCTACTTTCAGAATCTTCATGGTCTACTTAGCTTGGTGAAAATATGAATAACTCAAAGAGCACATGACACTTTTGTTCCTTTAGCAGGTTGGTTTGCAGGTGTTAGCGCTTGGCAAATATCAGATGACCAAGTTAAGAGACATTGAAACTACATAAGTTGTGTTTTCAACTTATCTATGGGTTTAAATAAAATGATAATTCATGTTTGTTATTTGGGGTGAGCTGCAGAAGGGTGCTGTAGATGAATACACTGAAAAAAACAAGCTATGCACACATATCATGCAAATTTATGGTACTATTTACACAGTCTATGTGGGCGATTTTCTATAGCTGTTATCACAATATCTGAGATTTTTTTTTAACTTGGAATCAGACGTTTTTAATGGTTTAAAAGCTGACATCAAAAAGTAATAGAAAGGAAGGCTTAAAGCAACCTGTTTTAGTGGTTTGACTCTGCATTGTTTTCAGATGCTTCTGTCCTTACCAAAACTTACATAATTGTGCTGAANTTCAGGAGAAAAAAAAAAAAAAGAGCAACAGAGAAAACATTAAATCTTTTGTAGGAACAACTTCAAGAAGAAATATGTTAGTCTGATACTTAAAAAAGCATAGTAAAAATAACAATAGTGGTTTTCTTGTGAAGAGAATGAAAACTTATGCAGGGAAGTTTCAAGGAGGTACTCAAATAATACTCTGCCTAGCTACTACTAGGGCCATCCCAGGTATCAGCAGCCCATCTAAGGCCTATCCACACAAGCCCAGAGGAGCACAGGGGCACAATGTCAGAAAAGGAAAAACAAATTGCAGGCACATAGAAGGGACACCCTTCCTGAGGTACAGAACTTCAGCCCCAGTGTACAGCTATGAAACCTGGCAAAAAGAGTCAATGCTGAAGTACCTTACCAACTGAGAATGACACTTTATTGGATGAAGGTGGTGAACATTTTGGGTTCACACAAGGCTTTTTATGGGATGTTTAGGAGAGGAACCAAAGGTGGAGAAAGGGAAGGATCTAGCTGATTTGGGAAAGAACAAGGATGAGAAAATAGAGGAGAAGGAACAAAAAGGGCCAGCTGCTAGTAGGTAGTGGCAGATCAATACATATGTCTGTATCTAATCATGCCAGTCTGTCTTGTATTCTTATGAAACAATATGTCCAACTTTTTTTCCCAGGCATGGGGGTCTCTGCTTTGTGTAGATCTGTGTGTATGGAAGTCTAAGTGTCAGCAAATGGCATCAGACCATGAGTCAGTTACCATGTTTCTGTGGTGACAGCAAATGGAGTGAGGGCCTCGTCTCAGCAGCAGGGCTGGGATGGTGGGTTGGAGGACAAGTGTGCCAAAGTGCCAGGGGCTGGAGAGACCAGAATGAAGAATATCAAGTGCCAGCCACTGTAATAAGACCAGGAAACAGAGTGTGTCCATGGTGCAGCACCTGGAGTGAGTGCAGGTGTGCAAGTGAGTGTGTGACTGCTGGATCAAAATGGGCTTGCCAGTGAGTCAGTGAGTTGTCCTGAGAGCCAGGTAAGTCTCTAAGGGCAAGGTCAATGGAAAGTTGGCTACTGAGGACTGAGGACTCCTCAAGAGCTGCTGGGAAGACCATAGATCCTGGGGGTCACAAGGGCCAAGACCTACTTGTGTGCGCATCCATGCAAGAGGGTCTGCACCAGCAGTTGGAGTAGAACTGCAACCATTGGAGGTCATGAGCCAGGTTCCAGCAGTTTTGGGACAGGGAGGTCCTGGAGAGATCATGTCTCTGAGTCCAGCTACTAGGGGGAACCACATTATGCATATGTGTGTTTATATTCCCATGAATAGATCTTTGTTTGGATCAACCAGACCAGGGAAAAGAATAGGGCCACTGGTGCTTTTTCTGTTCATGTATGTACTAAGTCTGTTTGTCTATTCATGTTGATGTGTGTGGTTAGTAGTAATGTAAATATGTATATAAATTGTGTGTAATGTGAGTTGTCTATTGGGAACAAGTACACATTATCACTACTGGAGGGATCAGAGGACCACTGCTGCTGTCTGCTGGGCCAGGCTGGGAGGAACCCAGACCCTAGAGATTGCTGCATGAGGAGGAGTCATCTGGGCTGCAAAGCCCACTGGAGTGGGGTACCACCAAAATTAAAACATATGCAAGTATATAACTTCCTGAGTTACCCAGAGCAGCATTGTGGGGTGTGTTATGGCTCAGACCAAGATAGAGTCTAAACCCCCACCCCCAAAACACGAACAGGAAGAACTCCAGGCATCAGTTCTGAGCTGATTTCAACCCTTGTATTCCTTCCTGGCTACTGGGAATGTCTGGCATCATGACAGTGAGTATATCACAAAAGCCAGTAATGAGAATCACATTTTTATTGTGAGTCAACTGCATATTAAAATTGTTGTGCTCTGAGTGCTGCATTGGAATTGTGATTTAAGTGTTGTACTTGTATCATGCTTGATTTATCACTCTGCTAAATCTCATTCAATGTCAAGTAATTTCCAAATATGTAAATTCGATATTATACACTAAATCTCCGAGGTGTGGGACATCTGAAAAATCTGGTTAGAGGGTGTTGGACTCTGACATCTCTGTCAAATAGTACAGCTCTTCTCATCCCTTTCCAATTCTTCTCAAATTAGTTCAAGTCCTGAAAAGAAAAACCTACATGTTGTATTTGTATAAGTTCAGTGTAGACTTGATAGAATACTGGAGTTCATTTGTTGAAAACTCCCTTGTGGCTGACTAAGATGAGCTGAATAAAATGAGAGTAAGTTTTTCATTATAATACAGTCATGGACAAGAAACTGGCAGCACAGAGCCTGTGTGTCTGTCTGTCTCATCGAAGGAAAACACTTTCCTCTACTGAGTACACTGGAGAGGCTTGTGTGGACTTGTGCGTATGGAGGAGATAACTGCAGAATCTGGACCCTGCAAAAATGCTTTTCTTCCCCTTGGCTCATGACTATAGTAAATTAAACAAAACTGTTAGTTTGGCAGCTTCACCCACCTACAATTTACAGTTACCTCTGGGGAAGCAGCCTACACAGCCATGATGAGTTCAAGCATAAGGTCTGGGTAACTGAAAAAACATTGTACACAGGAGAAAAATATATGGATATATTACTCCACTGGCTTGGTGTGTGGTCAGAAATACAAGGTGCTCTTAGGTAGATTTAAAGAGTCTGTGGGCTAAAATATGTAGAGTGATCTAAAAGCGGTAGTAGGGAATAAAGAATGCCATTTATTCTTTGGTAGTATCTATTAGCTTCACAGAGTTCTTCATGAGTTTATTTAGAGAGAGAAAGGAGGCTGGTGACAAGATTTTAGATGTTTGGAAGAGTGACATTTTTTTCTTAATTAGGAATGTGCGTCTAAAGAATATGTATTTCTTTATTTTGAGTCTTAAAATTTGTATTCTGGTGTTTATATGAGACTTTCTGTTGTCAGCTATTCTAATTATGTAAAACTGATTATATCTATCATCAGATGTTCATTTTATAATTTCTTGCTAGAAATTTTAAAACATTAGTTGACTAACGTTTTGTTTATTTCAGAAGATTGTATGGCTGTTTGTATTTTTATATTTTTTCCAGATACCAAATAAAATCCCTAAATAAATGAGAAAAAATTATGTGTGTGTGTTTGTAAATGACCGTATTATCTAACTTTACTGCTACAATGCTTTAAAGGGCTAAAAACAGAGAGGAAAATTATCACTATGTGTAATTTGTGATATTGATCTGTGATACATATTGTTTCTGGAGTCAATGAAACATCCAGGTAAGATTTGGAGGCCAAATAAAAATTCAAAAAATTAAAAACTAGACAACAAATAAAAAAAATAATCTTGCTGGGGAGGAGTAATGAATTTTTAATATTCAAGAAAAAAAAAGGTCAAAAAACTACTGGACTGGGAGAGGGAACCTAAAATAAAGAAGGTCATTCTACACACTACCTTCAACCTCAGCCTCAAGCTGCGGAAAATAAAGATTTTCTGAGGATTATTTTGTTATAGTGTGTTCAGAATTTCAGTCTATCTGGGTCTATTTTTTATTTCAATAAAAAACTTCAAGACATCAACAAAGAAGGAAGAAAAACCCTTTTTACTTCAGTTTTTAGCATCCAAAGCTTTTCCTCTAAACAGAAATACCTTAAATCTAAAATCTTATAAAAATTTCTTGCATTTTAAGAAAAACATGGATTTCAGAAATTAGGTACATTATTTTCCTTCATAATTTTCCAGACAACCTTTAAAATATGAACTTTTTTTTCTTATAGAGGAAAATTTCAAAATGGTACAACGCTTCATAAAAGTGCTCTGCATGCTTGTGTGAGAGAGAATGCACACACAAAAATTTATGCAGAGTTATCAATTCAGTGCTCAAAAGAGGAAAAAATATCAGATTTTTCTCCCGGACATTACCAGTCTGGAAATGAGGCCTCATTTTTGCAGATGTTCCCAGGGTAAGGCCCACTTAGAAGCTGCTGCCTTTCACAGCTTCTGATGAGCTTGCTGGAAACATTTTGCAATAACAGCTGAAGTTATCTCTCCCTGAATTTGAGTTCAGGAGGAAAGCAGGGTGGCTCAAAGACATTGGAGACATACCACAACCTCTACCATCTCTACTTGGGAAGTCAGATCCCAGAGCATGTTCCCCTTCCCCTTGGAAATGTTGTCTCCCTGTGCTCAAGGCAGCTTTTTGATAGGAGATATCTGTCTGAGAAGGCTTGCCTGCCAGTGGACTCCTTTGAGGAAGATTGGGAAGAATCCCCAGCAGATGCTCCCTCTTTTTGCTTGGGAGGTGCTGTTAAGTATCAGCTCTTGCCCTCGGTCCCTGCCTGAGCTGTGGCACAGATGTGCTGCCTAGTCTCACACCTCCTTGAGTCTGACTTTGTCTTTTTAGTATTATCTTGGACCTGCTTCATGATGACAGACATGCAGGGTGACCACAGCCTCTTGACACTGGCCTGGCTCTTCTGTTCGCCTCTGGGTGTGAGGTCTTTGCACTGTCCTGTCCTGTGATCTGGCCCCTCCCCTTCCCAGTCTCACTGGACAGTCCCTGCCCACTGCACCCTGACAGGAGGCTCAGTGGCACCCATTCAGTCCAAAATAAGCAGGATAATTCTACACAGAAGGGAAAATTCTTTACCTTTGTGAAAGACAGAAACTAATTGACAGCTAGAGCCACCAGTATGTCTTGATCCCAAGGATGGGGGTAAACAACTAGGAGGCAAAAGCCTAGGCAGGTTTTGACACCCTAGATGTCGGAGGCACCCATGTTCTATGAACACGGGGATTCCTCAGCCTCCATAAAACTCAGAAGAGAGAAGAAATGGTTGAACTGAGCTCACATCACTCCCAATGTTTGAAAGACCCTTTCTGTAGACAGACATTTGCTGCTGGTTCACACCTCTTAATTCAACAATAGCTTAGCTCCAAAGCTGTGAAGAGTCTCCAACCTGTCCCTTCCTATTCCAGGCACTAAAAATACTTATTACTGTTCATAATAATAATAATACTTTTATTCAGGAAATAAAAACATAAAGATAAAAGATTCATTCAATTATCCAGGATAAAAAGTGGGAATACTGGTGAAGACATAAAGAAGGGCCTGTATACTTCAAAGGCTTTTTCCAGTTGTGTCTAAAGAAAGATATTCTTAACACATACTATCACAGACAGTGTGGTAACAAGGATCATTCCAGTCTGGGAATCTGAAACCTGACAACTGTGCTATAAAACGCATGTAACAGGCTATGTGCAGAAAGGAAGGTGACCTGTCCCTTCCTGCACATTCGAGAGTCTCACAAACCAAGAGACACTTTGTCCCAAATAGTACAGATACCAGGGGTGGTTATACATCAAAACTGCTCAGCTGCCAATTATTTTAATGCATAAATAAACCAGCTGAGTTTGTAACTGGGAGACTAGCCAAGTAATCTGGGGATTTACAACCAGCCATTACACAGTTTTATTTAGTTCCATGACCACAGAAATTAGCATGGTTTAATTAGATTTGCCTGATGGCTTACCTAGGTTCCTTTTGGAGACATAATCTTTTAAATGGAAAATGAAATCTAAAATGGCATATTTTTTTTTCCATAATTATAACATTTTCTTACCTTTAAACTGTTCTTCACAGAAAAAAAAGGGAAAAGTTATTTAAATAGTTTAAAAGTTATTTAAATAAAAGTTGTGTTATTTTCACAACCTTGTCTTTGTTAAGATGCTGCTCTCACAATGAGAAGAAACAAAGGAGAGGAAGAAAGTAGAGGAGATGAATCAGAATGGAATTAAAAATATATTAGAGGAGATGAATCAGAATGGAATTAAATATATATATATTTTGCACATCTTTTTAAACGATAAAAGATATATTGAAATTACAATTCTTACAGAAATCACAATTGATTTCAAATTTTCAGTCCAAATCCTCTTTCACAACAATGATGTCCGATTTTTTATCTTTTTTGAATTTTAAAATAAAGCAAAAAATTTGAAAAAAAGTTTTATTTTCTGTTTCAGATTATCTAATGCACTAGAATCCTTTCACTTTGGGAAAACAAAATCATAAAATTTCTGATTTGAATCACTTTGATAGAATGGAAATGTGTTCAATAAGACCTTTATCTCTCTGTTTTAGCTGAGCTTTCTGACTGGAAAATTAAAATTGAGGAAGTTTGTGGCTAGTAAGTTGCAAATGGTGAATTTTGGGTAAATTAAACTCCTTAATGGTCACTTTGCTAGTATTTTTTTCGATCTATTGTGCTTTCACCACCAAAACTCAATTGCAAACATCAGAGATACTAAATGGTACAGGTTGCTGACATGTTCAATGTGATATTTGTAATATTTTTCAGTGTGACCTAGAACAGGCTGTCCAGAGAGGTTGTGAAGTTTCCATCCTTGGCAGTATTCAAACTCTGCCTAAACATAGTCCTGAACTGAAGGGTCTAGGTGAGCCTGCTTGAGCAGGGGGGAGGATTTGGACCAGATGACCCCCAGAGGTCCCTTCCTACCTCAACTGTTCTGTGATTCTGTAAACGTAGATTGTTATTGATGGAAACAAAAAATAATAGTGCCCACTCTGCTCACATTCCTGCTGCCATCCACCATATTCCTATCTATGGAAGTAGTTGATCAAACAAGATAAAATAATCAATGAACATTTTAAATTTAGTCTGTTTTGGGGAGAGAGAACTAATTTACCACGCTCTAATTCAGAAGAATGGTTACAGCTAGTGATATATTACTATAATATGCCACTCATAAATCAACGTGACTCCGCTGAAAAGATTGGAATTATAACAGGAAAAAAACTGATACAATAGACTGGTAAGTCAGGCCTACATGTTCATAGCAGAAAATTTATTCATACTTTATGCATTTAATAATTGATAATTCTCAGAACAAATACCACACTGAAGACACTGTGGAGGGAATAAGGGCTTTAACTTTGTTGAGTTTTCTCTGTAAATATTAGATTAAAACTTCGTCATCATCTTTTTATTTTTTTCCCGTTTATTACTTTGCTAGTTACATTTGTTATTTTTCCAGTACTGTTTCTAAGGGAACTATTATCCTTAGAATTCCTACAATACCTAAAGTGTCTCTGAAGGATTTATTACTTTCCATGGATGTGCATATAACTTAGCTTTTTTTTTTTCTTTTTTTTTTTTTTTTATTGTGGATATATATTCTGCAATTCTAAATTTCGTCTGTTCAGAGTAGAGATACTTTCCTAGTGTAGATGAGTAAATGTATCCTCTTATTTCCCCGTAGTGTACAGCTGCAACACTCAGCATTCCCATGAGACAGGCTAGGTGGAACTGATATGATTTGAAATAATATAAATGTCTAAAACCATGGATAAATTCTTAAGGTTATTACCAGTTTTACAGATAAAAGGAAGAAGGAAAGCTGCAAATTATATATAAAAGTTACAAACACTCCAAGGAAAGCTCGAATGTTTATGAATAACAGAATAATTTCACTTTCTATGTAAGGTAAAATAGCTACAAAAAAACCCTGATTTTTCTTCTTTGTACTGGTATTTTAGCTATCTTTTTTACCTACATTCTCATAGCCCATAGGCTCTTTATAATTGTATGACTTTTTCCTTGAAAATTGCATATTGTACTCTCATTACTTTCCATTTTAGTCAAAGAATGTGTTCACATATAACAATAAAAGAGTCAATTTAATTAATTTCTAATCTTCCAAAAATTAATTATCCTTCTTTCTCTGGGACTTTTGTCTCTATGAATGAATGAGCAAATTATATTTCATTTAAGCTGTTCCAAGACACTGTTGATCCAACCAGCCAGCTAAATCTATTGGCAAAGTGAGCACATTTCTTTCAAAGTCTGAAGATACAATATGTAGCAACTATAGGAGCCTAAGAAAGGGCTATCAAGTACTAAATCCAAGGGTCTGTGGTCCCCTGAAAACTTGTGGTCTGTGGCAAATTGCATCTTACAAATAAAATAAAAGGCGGGGAAAATTAATAAACCAATAAATTGATATACTGTACAACAGGTCTATGATGTCCTATAGAAAATTCAAAGAAATGTGAATTAAAGGTCCACATCTTTATTTATTTTGATATGATACATTAATTTGGATAGGTATCCCCAAAGCTGTGACACACTAAAGTAAACTAATTTTTACAATTAATTTTTTGTCCCAAAGAAATAGAGGGGTGTGACTGATGCAGAAAGAAAAATAATGCTTTTGATATTAAAGCCTTTCAATTATTTCATTTTATTATAATGTAAGTTGGAATATTTTAAAGTGTTCAAAGGATTTTCTCTTTCATCATATCAATATTAGCAGCGAAACAGCAGAATTATCAGTTGTAATAACAGAGACACTGCAGTTACCTACAATACTTACATAAGCAATGTACCTTGCAGTAACCAGATACAGACTTTGCTGAATCAAGCTAATGATGTGTAGATAGTTAATGAAGGCCTCCCCTGAGGGGTTTAATTTTGTCACCAAGCTCTTAGAGAAGATGATGGTGCTGATATTCCGGAAACGCTGTTACAGATTGGTAAGGAAGTTCACTATCTGTTAAGTTTTAATCAGTAAAATTTTAAATACTAGGGCTTTTCCCACTGCTGTTATAGGGGAGTTAAGGCAAATAGCAGAATCTGCCTGGGATTTGCACCGGTAGCAGATGGCAGTCTTTGGGATCTAGTGGCTTCTGAGACCTGGGCTTCTGGGCTTGGCTGAGTCTGGGGAGGATTTCTGGAAGATTACCTGTGTGCTGTTCCAGGTCTACAGAGAGAGCATACACAAAATAGATTCTGTGTAGAAAATACCCAGACAACGTATCTCCATATCTCATCTGTTGGAAAGTCAGCCTGCAAATTTCCTTACATCTGCTACTGCAGAAATAAATTGATGGTAACAAAAGAAAGCAGGTGTCAGAAGAAAGAGAAGCTTACAAATGAAATGTTAAAAAAGACTCCAAAACCATACTCTGCCTTTTGTTTCTATGTATGTGTGTGCATGGTCTGTTCATATAGAAAAAGATCAAAATGCTTTAAGCTGTTGGAGAGAAGAGACCATAGATGAGTCAATTACTTTAACCTATTTCTGTAGCAGTCATTTAGTGGAGTCATTTAGTCTGTCCTCAGATGACTGTTGTTTTGCCTAATACAAGATATGGCAGACACTGAGCTGTCAGATCTTTAAAACTCAGATCCACTGTATGAATTTTCAGCATTAGGAAATGTGGGAAAAAAAAAAAAAAAAAAAGAAAAAAAAAGTTATTTCTCTTCTCGTCTGTTATCCTGGAACTACTTCCACAAGACACCTGGTAAATAATTAAAATCAATGAAGAGTTTTTACAGATTTTTCTATTTAGAAATTAACTCAAATTTGCTGTAGAGAAAGAAATTGCATCTATTTTTTTCTACTGGATAATACTTTAATGGCACGGGAGGTAGCTTTCATCCTCTCATTTACCTAAAGGAGTCTGTAGTCACTTTTTTTCACCTGACATTTTCAACCGTCAGCACTCAGAGTGGTTTTGCCTCTCTCTCTTCCTATTGTAGACAATTTTAGCAGATCTATTCAATCCTTCCCTATATAATTTGTCTAATCAAGTGATAATCTAGACTAATTCATAGTCATGAAAAAATAGTAATGTAAATGTCCAGTGTGGGAAGAACATAGAAAGAGAAACCTGACATGTAAAATATTTTCTGAGCACCTAGATTTCACACAGAAGTCTGCAGGACTTAGAGACAACTGCCTTTGATAATCAGCTCACAGAACTGCCGGCAGAAGACATCTAAATTGCAGTGTGCAGCTGTGTACTGCATTTATTATCTATTCTAGATCTGAGAGGGAGGTGAGAAAGCCCAAAATACCAAGGACTAATCATTATGATCATCATTAATCGTTCCTCACCAGCTGCACACAAACATACAAACACAGGCACACGCGCACACATATTTCTTCCCTTTTGGCATCTGGTAAAGCCCTAATATGTATGTCATGTTGATTTGGGAAATGGAGAGCAGGCTTATAGGGAAAAATAGAATCATTCCAATCCGCAAAACTATGTAGTATTCTGATTTACCTTTGGAGGAAAACCAGACTTAATGGTTATTTCTACATAAATGAAATGAAATTTCTATATAAACTACAAACTATTTCATAGTTTATTTCTATGCAGTGGAAAAAATTACTGGGTGGTATATTGTACAGGAAGTATGCTGTAAATTGCATGCTTATGTCATGTATTCTGTCATTTCAAAATGCACATACTTCAAGATCACATGAAAAATTTCAGTGAAATATTGTTAACTGCAGGGAACGTTTTTCAAAGAATTATAAAGTTGCTCCAAAGAGGAAAGCTATGAGGGCTGCATACAACAGCTACAAGATAAAAATGAGAGTAAGTTAGTGTACATTTACTACAAAGTAAAAAACAAATTCAATTCGTAAGACAAGTTAAATATAAGCAACTCCAAAATCATTTATGACAGATTTTATTTCAATATATCCAAACAGGAAAGCAAGCAACCATAATTTAGAGAAATTCATGCCAGTCTGTGTGGGTTATTAGAAGAATGAAAAAAAAAATTAAAAATCCTGCCTTGGAAAAGTGAGATTGAGAAAGAAGGTTTAACTGCCCTCAGCTTCTTCACAGACATATCTGCATAAACTGCATTTGTCTGTTGGAGTGAATAAACTAAAAGCAACATATAATTAGCACATAAAGAAAATTTAATTTTTCCCCCCCTCAAACCAACCAAAATAGCAGGCATTTATGGAAGAATCTTACTTATTGTTTTTCATTTAGACTTTCTATTGATCTGTGGAAAGAGGAGCACGGCAACACTGTTACTTTCTATGACAGCAGGTCTTTCCAAGGGCACCAAATATGGATGTTGAACTCAACCATCTGAACCAGTGGGTTTATTTAGTGAAAAAGAGGTCTAACAGAAAATTGTTAGAAGCTCAACATGAAGACTGTCAGAAACAGTCTTTGGAAACAAAAAAGTGTTTCCAAAACAGCTGCTAATATTATGTTCCACATTCATACATTTTACGAAATTTAGTACGAATTTACAAATCTACACTGATAAAAAAGATTTTCTTCATTTAAACTGCCCAAATACCCTGTTGTAATATTTGTGGAAATCAATAAGATCCTGACTTACACAGCTAAAATTGGTGACTATTCAGAGATCTCTGTATGCTTTGTCTTTGTTTATTGGTTTGTTTATTTCTTTCTTGGAAGGGCTGAAGGATTTACCTGTGAAATGGGGGACACAGAAGAAGAAATTACACTTTCTAATATTATGCTGTCTGATTGAATGAAATATAGCTGCCTGAGCTGGAACTCTATCAATACAAAAAACTGAAATGGAATTGCAGCCTGAGTCTCTTTGATAATACATTCAGTGACTTTGGAATGCAGAGGCACAGTCTGCGGAAGGTAGTGTATGATTTAGGTGTCCTCAGCAAGGTTTTACCAGGTCCATGGGCTGAGACAGCACTCTTACAATTATGTGACTGTTAGGTAATGTGTTCTGACTAGAGAGTAAGCACTGTGGTGATGATGAGTGGGTTTGGTGTAGGAGAGCTAGATGGGAAGTTGATTCACGGAATTATGGTATTGATCTATTTAATGGTTTTTTTTTATTATTACCATTTATGATAGAAGTGCTGACCACCCTAGAGAGGTAGCTTTGTTCCATTCTGATGTGGATCCTTCTCACCTTTGAATGACTTTCGCAGGCCCTTTGCTCTTCTTCTGTGAGTTATTTCTGTTTTCTAGCCCCAGCTGTTTTGCTGCAGTTAGTTTTCCTTTCTCTCTGGGCATCAGGAATTCCAGCTGTGTTGTCTTAAGTGAATGCTTATTTTCCTCAGAATGAATAATATTGCTTTCCCTCACAACATTTATGGCTTATTTCACCATCTTAGAAAGCTGGGTAAATTTTCATATTAGATAAATCTCAACTTTTTGTTGGGGCACAGGGAGTGGAAGCAACAATCTGCTTCTCATTTTTGGGGCATTTTTTGGGTACTATGAATGTTGCTTGCTTGGAACCAATATTTGGTATATCTACAAGCCTGTGTCAGCTCTATTGACTAGGATTTTGCCTCTATAATGGAATTTCTTGGTCAAAATGAGTGAGAATATCCCACGCTTACAGCACATAATAATCAGTAGCCTAATGGTAGCAGTTGACTCCTAAAATGCAAGTAACGTAAATTCTCCCTGAACTGGATTACTGACATGAAAATAAGTCTCAGTCACCATAACTCTTGTCCTGTTAGATGATCAATTGTTCAACAGAGGAGTTGCTATGGTTATTTTCATGAAAGCTGTTTCATTTTTATATAAGTAATTAACAAATATTTAGAGAGGGTCTTGATCTCACATACTGGGCAAGTACTTAGAATCATCAGTATCACAAAAAGTTCATATTTTTCAGTCTCCCTTATGGAGCTATCCTAATTTGCTTACAAAGTTTTTTATTCTATTTCAGGGCCTTATTTGTATAAAATTAAGAAACAGACCCTAACCACTGAAAATGAGTTAAAAAGAGAAAGACATTTAGGAGCTCTACAAAAGTCTCAGTAGCATACCGTAACTGTCAAAATCTTTTTCTTGTTTTTTTTTGTTTCCTTCTTAAGATTATGTGTAGCAGAATAAGAGATCTTTCTACACATTGCTCTCATCTTGTGTCTACATAAGGGAGAAAAAAACCCCACACCTTATCTTAATTTATGAGAATTTGGAGTAACACCCACCTTTAGTGCAGCATCCCAGATACTTCCTGCATACTACCCCCTGCTTGCCAAAGAAACTTGGCAACTCCCTTGGCAAGAAATATGTATTTCCATAACTTCATAATTTATTACTCTATTTACAATGAAGCCAATTTAGTAGAAGATCATACTATAGATTCTTGGAAGCACAACAACCTTTAGGGTGACAGACATTCAAGGAATTTGCCATTGAAAAATATTTTTGTGGTGCTCAGAGATGAGGTGTGAGAGCTATGTGTCAGAGTATTTAGCTAGGTTTATCACTTCAAAACTATACAGAAAAAAATAATGGAATAATATGAGCAATTATAATTACGTATGATTAATAATGATTAATAATAATGATTGGATATATAGTGAATAATCCTCTATCATTAAGTCTACCTTCTGCCTTCTTTTTTTATCTTATGTCCAAATAAGAATCCTTTGTTTGTCTTTTAAAAGACATTTTCTTGTTGCTTTGGGACATCACCCAGTGATATGTCCAAGTAATTTTCTCTGTCCTCCTCTTCCTTAAATTCCTTGAATCATGTTTCTATTTTGTACACTTGAATTAGCACATTCCGTTCTTAAGACTTTTGCATGCTTTCCCCATTTTTAAGATTGAAAAGCTTTGATTTGAAACAGACTTTGCAGAGTCTACTGTGAAACCTAAATACACCAAAAAACAGATTTGAGGGTAACAATCTTACCTTAAGACTCCTCAAAAGCCTGCTTTGTTAGAATTAGGAAAGCCACTGAAATGTTGTATTTTCTTCTATCACTGTTCAAACTGCACAGAAACAGGGTAGGATTTAGCCATTTAACCTTATGAGTAGAATCAAGATAAAAAATCATCACATAAACCATCTTTGCTCACTACTGTCAAAATCCACCCTCTTTCTATCACTCTAATGACAAAACATTTCTGCCCTACAGCTTCCCTCTTCCAGACCTTCAAACAGTTTTGTGTTGCAAAATCTTGATCTTCATTATCTACCTGATATCTTTTTTTTTGAGGTATTAGGTTGTGTTGTCAGCAGGCTTATTTTTTTAGCATCACACAGATCAATTCTGGATGAAAGACAGCAGGCTTTCCCTCCAATGTTAACAAAATAATTCAGAGATGATGCAGTGCCTTGTCATGACAGCACAGCACAGGTCAATTCTACCATTTGTCACCAGTAAGGGCAGGTACACCAGCAGCAGAATCGCTAGCATTCTCATTTGTCTTCCGTAGTGGGTATCACCTTTGACTGTGCAGCACAATTTCAAAGTACCATTAAAGACTAGTTAGAACCCCAAATGGAACATTGTGAAGCTATGCTTCATTCAGAGTAGTTTTCCTGAGCTGTCTTAAAGATGAGAGCGGCAGCATCAGTAATGTATATAAACTGCTGTGCCATGCCATCTACATTTTTATTGTGGACTTGTTCAACCCAATGCTTCTTTTCAACCTGTCTGTGAGCACAAAGTGAACTTCTTTTTGGATCATCTAAAGCCTGGGGAGACTGCATCAAAGCTGCTTCTTTATGTACATCAGTATCAGTGCCACGTTGTTCATTTGACATAAAGCACTTCATTTTGAAATGCTTTGATGCCCTGAACCTCAGTGCTTCCTTTGAGCACTCTAGTACCTGCAAAATCTATGAGCCCATCTCTCCCCATCTGAAACAGTGTAAGCTGCTTTTTCATAAAGCTGCACTGTGAATTATACAACAGATTTCTGTTTAATAGTCAATACTTTATGATAGTCTTCAGTTACATACACACTTTTAACTAAAAATAGTTAACTTAAATCAGGCTAAATCATGTGGATTGGATAGTCAGTAAGATAACTTAGCAACATCACAAACTGCTGTGGGACATGTACTATGTCTTTTACAGGAAACAATTTTGTTTTTCTTTCACAGTCTGAAATCCTTCATTTCTGATGAGACCAAGTTCTTACTCTCTTTAGCAGCCATTTTCCTCTGAATAGCTCAATATTCATCAGATTTAAAAAATAATGGTCTTTCTATACAGAAAACCTGAGAGTTATGTGCATGTATCATGTGTATCAAACATGCAAAGTCATTAAATGAGATTACATATTTCTTACTCAAGGCACACAGAGCAGCGCCACACCAAGAAGCCGTTTTAGCACACTTGCTTAGCATAGACTAACTCCGTTCTTATGAGAGGATGTTTGTACAATTGCAGCAAGGAACATGAAATTTGTATTGCATTTAAAGCCAGTTAAAGATACTTCCCATGTCATCTTAAGGAACTGATGCAATTCTTTTGTCAGTCATCCTACTTGCTTGAAAAGTGAAAGTTCTGCAGAGACTTCTTATAAACTAATGTTTTCAGTTTTCCCTGAAAAACGAAATATCCAATTACATACCATGGAAGATGGATTTCTGTAGGCAAGATGTATCTGTGTGGAAACTACAGTCCC
The DNA here is from genome assembly GCA_013398155.1 of Pedionomus torquatus. NCBI lineage: Eukaryota > Metazoa > Chordata > Aves > Charadriiformes > Pedionomidae > Pedionomus > Pedionomus torquatus. The sequence continues at coordinate 28,104 of VZRU01013101.1, forward strand.
TTATAGCTGTGAACCCAGACTCATGAATTTTAAGTTCAAATCCAGAATCAAAAGTCTTGTAAGAATTTTGGTTGAGGAGTGCCTACTCATTTACCTTCACATTTACCTTCACGAGGGCCCTGTAGATACAACCATTATCAGGGTATCGGATAAGTTAGCTTACTGGTGCTTACCAGCATTATATATGATATCAGAGCAGATGTATGTGTGGGAAGGAGGTCATACCTCCATAAGGCTCACTCCTATAGACGAAAGCTCTTGTTGACATGCAGCCTTACTGCTCCCATAGTTTTCATAATTCTGCAGTATGGGCACAGCAGGTTGTTATGAAGGGCAAGTTTTCTCTGCCTTCCTCAAGGAAGGACTCTCCTATATAAACTGTACTTCAGAATGTCTGTAAGGGATATATCTTTCATTTGTCTTTGGTCTCTTTGCAAGGCTCTGGAAGCTGTTTCTTGTGTGTGCTCCCACTGACATCATCAAACAAGAACATCCAGAAGAATGGGGTGACAAGGATAACAAAAGACTTCAGGGGGTTCCTTAGAAAGGATCTTGTGATACTTTTTCACATGGCTTCTGAAAATGGCACTGCATTTTCTAGATTTGTAAAAACTGTGTCACTAACCATTGTGGAAAGTTCTGTACTTTTATCCATTTTCTGTGGGGTACTTGCAGAAATTCTTGTACTACATTTTCAGCTATGAATATTTCCTCTTGGTTTTGACTTCTCTCTGAAGTGTCTGCAGGTCTTTCCATTTCCTTAATCAAGAACAGCACAGGAAAATACTGGAAAAGGAAAAAAAGATTAGAAGCAGAAACAAATTAAATATTATTTCATCCCATTGAATCAGGTAAGATACAAAACACAGGAGAAACAAGTCTACTTATGTGGAAGTTTGAAAAAAGTTAAAAGTTCTGCTAGAAGCAAGTTACCTTTCTAGGGAAAAAATAAAAATAATAATAATAAAAAAGATATGTTTTCTTGCTGCTATTTTCTAGTCCCAAATGCCAGGAGAGAATTAAAAATGTATTTACAATTCTGATGAAGGGGTAGGTGTTGAAAATGTTATGTGTGATTGCAAGGATGATTTGGTCTAGACAGCAAGTGGCTGCTCTCTAGTATACTGAGCAAGGAAATGATAGAACGCAGCTCAGCAAGGGCTGCAAGGCTCAGCTCTGCTCCTGACTGGCACTGATTGACTTCTGCAATGTGCTATGGGCTCTGTGCTCTACCTGTCAAGATGTTGTGCTGTTTGAAGAATAAGGTTAATATTTTTATCTTATTTAACAAGGCGGGGAGGCGGGGGTG
>VZRU01013101.1:32942-52787 GCA_013398155.1 Pedionomus torquatus
CAAACCAAGACAACCTCCCACTAGACCAGGTTGCTCAAAGCCCCATCAAGCCTGGCCTTAAATACTTCCAGGGATGGGGTATCCACAGCTTCCCTGGGCAGTCTCTTCCAGTGCCTCACCACCCTCACAGGAAAGAATTTTTTCCTAATATTCAGTCTAAATCTCCCCTCTTCCAGTTTAAAACCATTACCCCTTGTCCTATCACTACACTTCCTGACCAAGAGTCCCTCTCCTGCTCTCCTGGAGGCTCCCTTCAGATCCTGGAAGGCTGCTACAAGGTCTCCCTGGAGCCTTCTCTTCTCCAGGCTGAACAGCCCGAGGAGAAGATTTACGACATTCTTCCAGATCAGGAGTTTTTTGTGCTTAGTTAATTATCCAATATAAGCAAACAGCCTTTCTCAGGTATTTGAAGCCTTCTACTGATTTTTATTTGGAAAATCATTGTTGCTTTCAGGTATATTAAATTGTGGCCATTTGGATTTACCAAACATTTTACCTGCTTCACCATTTGCCAAATCAGAACTTTATCAGTTTAAAATGGCAAGACTCAATGGAGTTGTAAGTTATTTATCAAATGTTAGCATGGAGCTGAAAAGCAGCTTTAACCTGTGACTTTGCCAAAAAGACAACAAGAATTAACATTTTACAAGATGCTAAAAGAACCTTACCAAACAACCCAAAAATCCAGCCCACAAAAGCATTTTAGGAACAGCATTTTAGTAGTCATTTAAAAGTCAGTGTAATCTAAAGCTAGAAAGCTGGTACTCTAGCCTGGAGAAGGCTGAGGGGAGACCTTATTAATGCTTACAAGTATCTAAAGCGTGGGCTGACGGAGGATGGAGCCAGAATCTTTTCAGTGGTTCCCAGTGACAGGACAAGGGGCAATGGGCACAAGCTGGAACATAGCAGGATGGAGCCAGACTCTCCTCAGTGGTTCCCAGCAGCAGGCACAATGGGTGCAAGCTGGAACATAGGAAGTTCCATTCAAATAGGAGAAAAAACTTCTTTCTGGTGAGGGTGACAGAGCCCTGGAACAGGCTGCCCAGGGAGGTTGTGGAATCCCCTTCTCTGGAGACCTTCAAGACCTGGATGTAGTCCCGGGTAATGTGCTCTAGTCAATCCTGCTGCAGCACGGGAGTTGGACTAGATGATCTCTCGAGGTCCCTTCCAACTATGACAATTCTGTGATTCTGTAATTTAATGCAGTGTAATTTTCAGATACTGTTCTCACCCTCTGTGGTGGCTGTGAAAACATTTGCTAATTGCTTATAGCCCCACTATTCTCCTTCCCTCTGCTGAGCCTCCCCATCACTAGCTGCATAATCATCAGTCTTTGAAGTCAGCAGCATCCTGCTAACAGAGCAATTAGTTGAAGCACCAAGAGCAGCAGGTGTTAGATGCGTTGCTTTTTTGTGACATATCAACAGCATTTATCATGTACTTGCAAAAGATTCATAGTACACACATGGATTTGCTACATGCTTTTATTTTCTCTGTTTGATAAGGCAAGTGTATGCTAGCTATTTTTTTTTTTTTGCAAAGAGAGTTCTTAGGCCACAGAAGCTGATGGGTCAGATCCCAGGGTCCCGATCCACAACACATGCCATAGGGCATCAAGGCTCCAAGATTTTTGCTGAAATGTTACCCATCTGACTGAATGTAGTCATTTTATATTGGAGCCAGATGACTGGATTTCCATTATTGCCAGAGGAAAGAAATAGCCTGATTGTTTCTCTGAAGTGCTTTATTTAAAGTACATACATAAATGGTTCATTGCTATTCTAAGATAGTATTATAAAATTAATAAAAATGGAACTAAACATATTAGTTGGACCTCAAACCAAAATGACCTTCCTCAAATGGATGATCAATATAGAGTATTACAGGATAATTACACTTTTTGAAGTTAATTTCTAAAATTTTTACTGTTACCACCTCCATTGCAAGGCCATAGACACACACAGACATTTTCTGAAGCCTTAAATCTGATTTTCTTTCTGTAGACTTTTGAAGTTTTTGTAAACTTCAAAATCATCTCCACACAAAGCCTGGCAACTACAGCAGTTATATGACAAAATTCCTTTTAAAGTTCCTGCAGTGATCTGTTGAATAAGTGCATCAAGGCACCTTTACAGACACTTTCACAGGTCTGCTGATCTTTTTAAGTGTGCTTAGTGGAGAAGAGGGAGATAGTAGCATCAAGTAAGTAACAATTACTTGCTTATTAGGAGTTATTCCTCTGAACTTTATGTCAAGAATAAAAACAACAAAAAATGGCATAACTATGCTTTGATAGTCCAGTCTAGATTGATTAATCAAAAATGCTGTAAAAGAGAGAGCAATATATAGAATCATGTGTCCAATTTCATGTGCCCTTCATGTTTTCTCCTTAAGTGAAGTTACAGATTTTTTTCAAGGACAAGAAGCAGATAACAGTGAGTTGAAAAATAAAATTTGTTGTGCAATAGGCGGAAAATAATAGTATATATATTGCCATTACATGATGTTCAGTGCAACTGTATTCTAGATTCCAATGCAATAATAACACTTCTTTGCAGAAATTATTTACTATATGCACCCACAGAGTAATTTTTGAGTAACAAATCTTTCTTGTTAATATATTTTACTACACCCACTACATCTGGGACAATGCAAACTGAATCTGTTTCTGCAGACAGAAATATTTATTAAAGTGCAGTAAGTTACACCAGACAGACAGACTAGAGACACAGTAGGCTGCATAATGGTGAACACAGAATAGCTGTTCTTTGAATTTTACATTGAATTTGCAATTAAAAGATCTGGCCAGCCAATATATACCACTTATAATCATGGAAAGTTATTTATCATGTGTGGAGAGATACAGTACTACTATGTGAGCTGTGGTGTACAGTTCTGGGACATTTTTCCTTTTTTTTTCCTAGGCAATATAAAGGTATTCCTTTTTTTTCCAGACAAAGAGTTCTAAATACAATGAAGGTATGAAGTAGCAGTTCAGGTGGGAAGGTTGCAGAAGTGGCAGTATAGGGGGATCCTATGTCCTATGGAGAAGGTGGGGGAGAATTAAGGTGATGATAATAGGGAAGAGATAAGATGGTAAGTAGGACCTGTGGAGAGTCTCCAAAGAAGAGATTTGGGTATGTGCTTGTTTTAAGAAAGATTCAGAATTTGTCTGAAGTTCATGAATCGGGAAATAAGTTTTGTCTAGACATTTTATCTTTTATTGCAAAATTTGAGAGTTTGCTGTTGTTTTTCCTTGAAACAGTGGAATTGCTCTTCATGCTCCCAATCATGTAAATCATGAGTAAATAGCTCACTTTAGAATGAAAGTTACCTCTATCTTCTGGACATAAAATATCTTTTTATTATTCAGACATAGCAAACACAGAGAAGGTAAATCAAGCTCCACTCCATAAATTTGTACGAGTATGATTTGTGCTCAGTCAAATGAAAGACTATTACAAGATATTTAAGGCCACCATGACTTGTAACAATGAGTCTAAATTTTAAAAAATTACAGGATTCTCTTTTCTTCTCTTTTATATGCAACCATAAAAAAACACCCAAGCATGCAAAGAACAATCTCTGCATTAAACTAGGCAGAAAGCTCTGCATTCTCCAGTGTTTTTGCTACGTGTAATTATTTTACATGGACCTTGTCAGATACCACACATGCCTCCTGAGACGCATAAATCACTTCTGTTTGAGTGTGTGATTTCTCTTTTTATCTGTGTGTCAACAATTATGTTGAGATCTGAGATATCTCTAGCTCATTAACTAAATTACTGGGGGAAGTAGGAGGAGTAGGAAGGTTATGAAAAGTCCGGTAAGGACCAATCTAGCAGCTATTCTGCCTGTCTAACGGGGGAAGGGCTGTACAGCAATGTAACACCCATCCAAACAACAACTGCACCACTTCCCATCAAAAGCTTTACGAAGGCTGGATAGGGAACACAAAATTGTCACTGTCTGGTCAGGTGCTTTAAAATAAAGCATGTTTTTTATTCTTTTCTAAGGAAACATACCTTAAATAAACAGACTTTAATATATATCTAGCTTTCCCAAAGCTGCTGTTATCTACATAGGGAAAGACTTGCTTCTCATATAGCTTCTTTTCCTATTCTTTAAAAGAAATTGAAAAGGTAAAGGAAATGGAAAGCTGTGTCTACATTAGGCTACAGTGCAGACCAAAAGGAATAAATGTATAGAACAAAATACGTGATTCTGAGGACCCAGTACAAACATTGTATGTGTTTCAGGGTAAGAAAAAATTACTTCAAACTCTCACTTGTCTGGTCTCATGAGCAACAAGAGACTTTTTGTGTTGTTCAATTTTTTTGTTTGGTTGGTTGGTTTTGGTTGTTGCTGTTGTTTGTTTTGTTTTGTTTTGTTTGTGATTTGATTATTTATGAAAACATATAGAACTATATATTGGAATTCACTTTCCTCAGGTAGAACTGATGGTGACTAATTTTTATTTATATGTCTGGACTTTTAAATATTCTTCTAGTTGAGTAATTCTTTGCAGAGGAGTCGTAGAGGATTTCCCTCCCACTTAGCAACAGGTAGGTATATGTTTTGCATTAGTGCAAGCAAAAGTCATCTATTGAAATTTCATTTGCTTATGTGGGAACAAACATCTAGGTGAGTGAATATTTCTTTCAAAATGTAGTTTAGGGTTTTACTTAACAGTCTGACCCTGAAGTCATTGTTTTGATCTGATTTTGTCATATTTATGCATTTTTTAGCAAACAAGTTTATTGTCCAGTGTGTGAAGAATTGAAAAAGATACCTATTTATACCACTGTGCATCTATGGGTAATTCTATATCAATATACTGGTTTGGAAAAGCAATGAACTTTCAAAAGAAAATCTTTTGATCCTTTCCATTTATTATTTTTGTTTACATCACAGAACGGTATCAGAGCATACAAACTGGATTCTTCTAGGATAAAACTAATCTCAAAGATTTGCTCCAACTGCTAAAGTGGGTTCAATCAATCAAATCAGAGAAGAACTAATATGAAATAAAACCTTCCAAAAGGATGTTCAGTGAAGAGAGAAGGTTAGCTGCTATTTTGCCCTACAAATCCACAGTTGGTAGTCCCTGTTATTTGTTTCTGCTTCTGGGACACACAAAATTATAAATTTCTAAACCATGAGACTGTATGAGAATATGCCATAAAATGTTCCCACACTAGAGAACCAGTCATAATGAGGCACAAAATTCTTAGAAGAATTTGTGTATTTCTGAAGGTGCGTAACAAACATAAGTAGTCAGTGAGCCTGCAGATTGCTAAACTGCTTGATCCTAAAGGATTCTTACAGTAGTTTAAGCTTGTCATCCCTTGATTCAGAAACATGTATAGCAGAATGCAGAAAGTCTGCAAAAAGTTTTGATGTTCATGTCAGTGTGCTTCTTGGATCAAGCGTTTCATATTTGCTAAGGCAGATAAGAACTGATTTTGGCAGGGGTAGATCTGCAGGCATATTATTACCTCAGTAGTAACTTCCATGTGAGTAGAAGTTTCTGTGAACATTTTCAGCTATTAGAAGGACTTTGTTAGGAGCTGAAGAAAAGAATGGTTATTTTGACCTGGAAAACAGAACAAATTATATAGCAGCATGCAATTCTAAGAATATAAGCCTAAAATGCCACCGTGCATGTACTTGGAAGATTTCTCAGTGAGAAGTGGACTCTATTAGTCTATCTAGAAAAGTAGCGTATAGTTTGCTTGATTGACTTTCTTATAAAACTGGCCATGAGTCAGCATGATGTCTTTACCTTCTTGATGCAAGGACTATGATGATACAAAGAATAGTAAAGCCCCTAAAGATTTTCATAATCTCTATGTTTTTCTGCAAACAAGAAACAAATTCAGGCTTTTGTGGCAGATAGAGTGAGGCACATCCCTCTTAGAGAGAAGCAGCAATGCATTTATTGATATAAAAAAGAGATTTAACAGGATAAATGTAAATGCAATAGTGTTTTAACAAGATTCAAGATGGCAAGACACATTTGGTTATTTACTACAAAGAGAACAGCGTCAGACAGAACTGTCAGGGAGACACTCCCATTGAGTCACAAAGTTCAGAAAAGACCCCGTTGCTTTCTAAACTCCTTCTCAGAGAGAAGTCCGGGTGCAGCTGGATCCAGTCCTAGTTCCAGACTTGGTCAACAGTTTATGTGTAAAGGATTATATATGCACAATTAATCCTTTATATCAGTTAACCAATATTTCAAAGTTTAGCATGCTATTAGTCACCTACCAAGAATCTGTTGAGGCAAGGAATATCTCAGTCTTGAGAAGAAAAAGTAACCCAGAGTGGGTGTCCCTGCTCAAGAGGAGATCCTGGCATGCAGCCCTCTGATATGAAGGAGAGCTCAATGGACTCCTGAGCTATTCACTATCTATAGGGGTAAGATGATGGACCAATCATCATATTTGCATGTTGTCCACAGTACAAGCATTGCTTAAATTAGCCTCATCAAAATTAGCCTGTCTCATCAAAATCATGTTGACCTGAGTGCAGCCATCTTGACTACATGCACCCATTGTGACCTTCGTGGGTAGTTATCTCTTGGGCAGCGTTATGGGAGAAAAAGGTCAGGTTGACTTTTGGGTGAGGGAAGCACACCATCACAGCTTTATTTTCTACAACTAAAATGCATTCAAGAGCTCCTCCTGTCATAGGTTGCTTTAAGGGTTTATGAATTTGTGCACAGTAACTATGCCCAGAGGATAAAGAGAAATTTTGCTGATTTAATTCAAAAGTCTGAACACTTTTAATTTATTTGCAAAACTGTCCTTAGGAATTGTTTTCCTTTCCTTATCAACTCTAATATTTTGAGGACAGCCACAATATGAGTCAGAAGCTTTTAAAACCACAAATGTTGCTGCAACTGATCTGTTACATACCAGAAGAAGAGAGACCTGAGGCCAGATTTACATTTGTATTTTAAAAAAGTTAAATACCACCTAGTTCTTATTTTAGCATGTTTCTGTCTAAAACTGAGCTCAACTCCCTTTTTTTTCAGACATTATCTAGTATTGCAGATGACCGAAACCCTTAAGTATGTCACAGTTTTTGCCAATAAAATTCCCTCATGCTTAAAAAGATCCCAAGAAACGCCAGTCTACTGCCTGACAGTGCACCAGGTGCTATGCCCTGTCCCTATCAGGATGTACACTCTCCCTGGTCCTTGAAGTGTCTTTCCTGAAAGCCTGATCAAAACTCAGACTAGCAATAAATTAGTGGTCCATTGATCATCTGAGCATTTGCCAGAACCAGATCCATGACGTGGCTGAGGAGTTAAAGCCCACCTAAATCCTTCAACTCCAGCCCTGCCTACCAGGGTGGCCAGGTGTCAGTGCCTTGTTGAAACATTTTCACTTTGCATGGAAAGTCTAAATATCTGCCAGATCAGAAGGGAAATCAAAAGATGATTTCTGGAAGCTACAATACAGTGGAGAGAGTTATGTTTCATTGACCGACTTTACCTTTTATATCTAAATTATGCTTCTGTCTTATAATATAGATTAAAATATTTTGGTATTTTGCAAGTGTGGCAGAATGTGTATTTATATAGAGGAAGGTATTTACATGAGATGAATTGTAGTGCAATAATTGACACTCTGAACTCCTATCCTGAGTGGTTTTTAAGTCAGATGATCATAGATTCAGAACAAGGGAAGGATTCTCAGGATTTACGGATTTAATAAAGAAGTGAAAAATATTCTAGCGAAAAAATATACTGAAACAGTAGCTGGGAGTGGCACATTACTTACAAAAAGGTCATTTTGTGTTGTTATAACTTTCAGGACTTACATTGATGATGGATAATTTGAAACATTAAGTTAAAATATTTCTTTTTTCTAAACAAATTGTTAAAGTGCTATGATTTGTGTTAAAAAGATAACTGTCAGAAAAGAGAAGATGATATAATTTATTTGAACATTTTCAAAGTCCTAGCAATACCTCTGGTGAGTATATTAAATAAATTTAGGAAGTGGAAAAGTAAAATAAAGGCATAAAAACAGGCAAGAGGCAAAATATAAAGAAACAGAATTATCTACTTTCAATTGGCAAATATCAACAGAATGTTGATGATCTTCATTAAACATGTAAGTGTTTGGGATAGTTGTGATAAAGACGACTGTGAAGAACTTGAAAAGTGATAGAAGATGTATATGAGAAGGAACAATTTGAACAATTCACACAAATACTTTGGCTTTGTTTTTCAAAGTTATACTGTTTTAGGCAGAAATGCCTGGATTACGGCCACCACAAATCCATTTGGTCATATCTCTTTCAGTATATATCTTTGTTGACATCAATGGGATTACTCTAGGAGTTCATATGGCATTCTGGGGAACATATCCTCTTTAAGAATCCCTAGGAAAGATCAGCATGTCAGCAGATTCAAAGTTGTCTGCAATTAACATAAAGAATGCATTTGTTATCAATGAACTAAGGATTAACCAAGCACTTCAGTTTTCATTTTTCTTCCTACATAAAGTGGCAAAAACTGAATGCTTATTGGGCTTCCAAATAGCTGCACACAAAGTTGTCTTTGAGTGAGGAAGGATTACATGTGAAGATGTACCATATGGCTGATAAGATAACAGAGTTTATGTGTTTAATTTAGGACACTGATAGGCAGTTAATCGTTTGGATGTGGAAATACTCATGTTTAAAAAAAACTGAAATTTACACCTGCAATTTTTCTAAGTTCTAATTATAATGGCTGTTTTCACGAGTATGCAAAGACATTTTTCATAGACAAATGAATGACTCTGATTTGCTATTTCTGAATCTGAATGACTCATATTTCATTACTATTTGAAGATGAAGGTCCCCTGTCAGTAATGCCTGAATAACATACTGTCAATAACATTCCTCATGCATATGGGCAGCCTGAAATAAACTGCTAGCTCTTGGGTGTCTACATTTGTGACAATCTGTGAACGAATTGCAGTATACTCTCGAGAACTACATCAATGATTCTGCATATGGTATCCAATTTAACCTGCATACCAAGGATGTGATATGTATTGTGACTCAGAAGTCAAGCTCATCACAAAGTCAAGCTGAATGGCTCAAAGTCACACACAGGAAGGTGAGGAAGCACAGATAATCCCAAGGGCTACTCAATGAATTGCCATACCAGCCAAAGGGTTTTGTTCTTCCACATAGCTACAGTAGATTAGGAAGGAATTCAGCGATTGGGTCTAAGCCATTTCTCTTTTGCTGTAAGAAGAACCTGAGGATCTTTGCTGTGGAATCTACTGTGTTGTGTGTCTGAAATACATGCGATAATTCCCTGGATCAAAATCTAGTGATGCTGACTCCAGTCTTCAGCTAAGAAGAAGGAACTACGCTATAATTCAATTTGTAGGTGTATTTGTATGTTTTTCTGGCAAGCTCACGACCACAGGCAGAATTTCGAGACACATAAGGATATTGTCTTCAGATGGAACTTCATGTATCTTTTGTGTACTCTAAAATTAACCTGCTGAGAGCACTTTCTGGTGGGGCACAACATAATACTTTTATTTTGGGACTGACATGAAGTCAGCTTCATTTTTAATGTAAAAAATTTTGGAGACTGAGAGTGAACACTGCTATCTGTGTAACTTTGAAAAGATCCATTGATTGCTTCTACCTCTCTTTTAACTAAACACAACTTTATTATCTTAAAGTCATCTGAAGATTTTTCAGGTTCCAAATATTGCAGAAGTGTCCTGACTTGTCTTTCCACGTGCACTGTAGGGGATCTTTAGGGCCCTGAAGTACTTCCCCTACTGCTAGCACATTAATCCAGAATAAGGCAACAGAAAATCCCAAGATTTCACAGAGTGTTTGTGAAAGATGTGTTGATCCTTCTATGACTGCACTTCATAATTGTATGTTAAATGCCTTCTTTAATGCCTTGAGTGACACATTTTTGTCAAGAAATATTGTGTAGTAGTGCTGTCATATTTAAAGTGTCAGCTATAGAAATATCACTTCTGCTCCTTCTCTTCCCTTCAGCAGCTCTTGGCTTCCTCCCCTCATCATCCCTCAGTTACAATAATATTAAGGGACCCCAACAGACAAGTTTTTTGCTTTAAAGAATCAGTCTATATAGTATCAGGAATTCAAACATCACAAAGATGGCACTGAAATTAGGCACTGAATCCAGCACACCAGTCTGATTGCCAGTCCCAGGCTTCCAAAACAGGTGGTGGTTCAGAATTTTAGAGATCTCTAGGCCACATTTCAGGATAACTTATACTTGTGTATGCTCCCAGGAGAACAGGCCCTCAGGATGCTGTCCATAATGACAATAATTGCAGAAAATGCAACATAAATAAGTTCCTGCTTACTGACTTTTCCCAAGATAGTTCATCTAGAAATTGAAAGTTAGGACATAAACCATTCCTAAGCTGAATTCTGATGTCCTAGCTTTGTAGTTAAAATATACTGTTCGTTAAATAATTTTGGAGTCACAGATAGCCAGAAACTGATGTTAAGCCACCTCATGCAGTCCCAATTAATAGCAGTTCATTTGATAGCGATGAATATCAGGGCCACTAAATTCAAGTACATCTTCTGCAAAACAATTGTTGAAAAAGGATGTTTAATAACCTATGTCTTGGTAGGGTAATAACACACAATCTGTTTGTGAGAAGTTAATGTGGTATGTCCCTGGTGGTACAGAAACCACATGGTGCTTCTCTTGCCTCAACAATGAAGCTTTCTTCTCTGCTGTGAATAGGTCAAAGAAAATGGCAAGAAATCAAATGTGCAGTGGATAATAATCAAAATTAGTAGAGGAGCAGGAAAAATTATAGGTTACTTGCCACTGATAATTGTAGGTTTTGAGCCTTTTGTTTTAATTCCAGACATCTATGTAAGAAGAACCATTAATTAACCTCCTTCAGTACCAACCTATGCACATGTATATAATGCAGTGTTTGTTGATAATAGGCCAGGCTGAGCTAAGAAAGGAACATGTTCCAGCAGCATGTCACTGAAAAGAAAGAAAGGTTGGATGCTTAAAGCTTGACATTCTTATATGAGATGACCCTTTTCTTCTTGCACTGTCCTGTTGCTTATATCTGTCAAAAGCATGAACACACTTTTGATAGTTGGGCTACAGTCCAATTACTATATTGATCAAAGTTCCTGGCTCACTTGTAGGATTCAGACAAACATTATTATATTTAAAATTGTTTATTTCAACCTTGTAAAAATGTCATGTTTTAACCAAATAATTTTATAGTTTTTCATCTCTCAGAGGAGAAACAATATCGGATCCCTGTACTTATGCTGAAACCAGCTGTCCCCACATCTAAAAGGTGCAGAAGCTATGCCAGCCATAGTTAGGTGCTGCAATTGTTGTGCTCAGCTCTCCTAATATTTGGCTTTTGCAGTAGGTATGGGTGATCTTTACAAAGCAGCAAATTTCATTATAGTGGTAGAAAAACAAGGCTTATATGCATGATGTAGCCTCTGACTGTGTCGTGGTTTCAGCCAAATTTACCAAAACCTGATTGACGGATGTCCCCCCCTCCCCCCTTTTGGTCAGAGAGGAGAGGAAGGAGTTAAAGAGACTCAAGAGTTTAGAACAAACTAAACTACTTTAATGAAAATATAAGTAATATAATAAAAAGGAAATTTAGGGAAAAAAAAGGAAAAAGGGAGTATACAGTATATACAAAACCGTATCAAGCTTCCAGGATGACGACCACGTCACCAGCAGGCTTCAGGAAAAGTCCCAGACTGGACTGGGTGATCGACAGGAGCCAGATTCCAGATCTGAAGTCAGGAACGCTCGGATCAGGATCAAAGGCAGACGAACAGGCAGAGTCCTCCTTGGATGTCAGCCATCGAAGTAGGGCAAAAAAGAGCGAAAAAGGGAGTTGACCTGTTGATCCTTCAGCTTTTATACGGGGCATGATGCTGATGGGATGGAATACCCCTGTTGGTCCGTTCTGGGTCACCTGTCCACTTCTCCTTGAAGGTGGGACCCTCCAACGGGCAAAACGCTGAAAATTATCTGACCTTGGTTCTTCCAGCAATAAGTCTAAACAAGGGCCTCTCTGCATACCATCCCTTGGTATAATCAGGTCTTATCACTGTGAGACGGAACAGCTCTGAACAATGTGCTGTTAATTTCAGAGTTTAGCTAGTTAGAAGAGGCCCAGCTAAAAAAGTAAAACTGTAAAACAGAAAATTGGTTCGTTTTACCTCAAACCAGGACAGACTGCAATGAAAGTAGGAGACAAGGTTCCCCATTATGTGGTCTCCCACATGATGGTTCTTTTCACTATTTTGTTTTATTTCAAATTTCTAAGCAATCACAAAAAATACTCAAGCAGGTGCAGATCTAGATTTACAGAAATCTTACACATGCTTATGAAATCTTAACAGATATATTACATTATCATTAAACTGCCTCATGACCACTTAACAGATCTTGACTATACAATTATTATTTTTAGGACTTCAGTAGTATTATCTTAGGATTAAATATTGTTGGGTAAAATAGTACCCACTATGAACAAAATCTTTTTATTTTAAAATTAATTCATATTAAAACTCAGCTATTTCACTTTATTTTAGTTTTGCCACATGCAGAAATTTTTATCTTTGCTGTGGTGTGTCTAGTCAAGAACTGAAAATAGTATTTATCTGCTTCCAGCAACACAGCCTGCAGAGACATTTCACTTTCTCACTCCTGTTTACATGTATTGCTGGTACACTATTTATCACAGGAACTTTGTGATTTCATAGGAGATTGTGTCTAAAAACTTCCATAGATGTGACCTTTCTGCTATGTATCTATTTCAGTGGAGCAAATTTCTCCAGGACTTTTCACAGTTTCCTTTAGGTACCTGCAAAAGGCAGACCAGTCTTCCCAATATTCACTGGGAATGAATTGAGACTCAAATACAATTCAAAGAAGTAAGTAAGTATCACTAATTAAATCATGTGTGGGCTGGTGCAGCGTGGAGATGGATCAGCAGCTCTATTATGGCTGCTCTAACAAAACTAGGCTATTTGGAGATTAATAACTCAAGGACAGTTAATTTATTTTCCTTTGGCAATACAGACCTATTTTGAGTGTGATAAAATTTGTCTTCAAATGATCCTTCTTCTTTATGCAACATTGAACACTCTTTAAATTATCTGCATAACTATAAATATCCTCTTTAAGTAAAATATGTGTTACTAGATTCAAAGGCCTGAAGAGACATTGGTGGAGAAGTGGAAAAGAATAATATTGTTCATATTTCTATTTTAAAAGCAAAGCATGCAATTGTGAACTTAAAATGTCTCTTTAGAAAAATAATTAGTAAAACTGTGGATATATTTAAGAATTCCTCATGAGTATTTGTTTGAAGTTTTCATGTGTGTGAACTTTACTTTTAGCTACAGCTTTTCTGTTTAGTTTCTGAAAACATTTGGAACTGAATTCAGCTGACAAATATTTCCTAAGCAACAATACAAAATGCTTGTAACTGCATCTGTTAAGCAGGAAGTAACACAAAAATCATCTTTGGATTAATCATAAATAACATCTTTTGTTGTATTTCAAATTTACAAGATAAATGGAGAAAATTCCCACTGTCTGCATAATAACTACATTCAGAAACCACAAGAGATTTCCAATGCATACATTTTAGGGTTATGTCCATTTCAGGGCTAATTCTGAGCTCATTTACTACAGATTAGTACTTACTTAAATGAATTTATATCTATTTAAAAAATCCCATTCAGAGGTGTATCGAGCAATACTATAAGGAAGAAAAGGAATTCCTGTCTAGACAGACCCTTTTGTCATGTGGACCTGTAAATTAATCCCTGAGCTGTTTGAAGGTATCTGTTTCTGCTGCAAATGAACTGGCACTTTTGAGTTATTGACTTATCTCCAGTCAAAGCTACCACTGGTGTTTGCAGTTTGTTGTAAAAGTATATGCCTGTTCAAATGGTGCATCTATTCAGGAAAGAAAAGATGGCAAATCAGATACTTTTTTGTGGGATGGGTGAATGGGAGGGCTATTGGTCTTGTTACATGCAAGACTAGAGCAGGCAAACTGAGGGGGAGCAACAGAATCTTGTATCCAGCACATACTAGTGTTAGTGTTGCATAGGGCTTTAACCTATATTATGTTAACAATCTTATATTTCTAAGTCTACAGTCCTTCACTTGTAACACCAGTCTGCCTTTCATTTTGTATACAACCTGCCACATACACAACCCCAGGCTGCTGTGCCAGTACATTTTCGTTTTTTATTCCAAAGGGCTGTTTTCATAGAACCATAGAATGGTTTGGGCTGGAAGGGACTGTGAAGATCATCAAATTCTAACTCCCCTGCCATGGGCAGGGACACATCCCACTAGAACAGGTTGCTCAGTCTCATCCAGCCTGGCCTTGAACACTTTCAGTGATAAGGCATCCACAACTTCTTTGGGCAACTTGTTCCAGCACCTCACAACCCTAACAATAAAGAATGTTTTCTTAATATTTAATCTATTTCTCCCCTCTTTCAATATAAAACAAATACCCCTCATCCTGTCACCACATACCCTAATAAGCGATCTGTCCCCGTCTCTCTGTATCTTCTCTTCAGGTATTGGAAGGTCACTATAAGGTCTCCCCAAAGCCTTTTCTTCTCAGCTCTCTCAGCCTGTCTTCATAAACAAGTGGTCCATCCCTCTGATCATCTTTGTGGCCCTCTGCTGGACCCATTCCAACAGGTCCATGTCCTTCTTGTTCTGAGGACTCCAAAGCTGTAAACAGTACTCCAGATGGGGTCTCACAAGAGCAGAGTAGAGGGGCAGAATCACCTCCCATGACCTGCTGGTCATGCTTCTTTTGATGCAGCCCAGGATGAGGTTGGCTTTCTGGGCTGCAAGTGCACACTGCCAGCTCATGTTGAGTTTATCATCCACTAACATTCCCAAGTCCTTCTCCTCAGAGCCACTTTCAATCTATTCTTTTCCCAACCTGCATTTGTGCCTGGGATTGCTATGGCTCAGGTGCAGGACCTTGCATTTGGTTTGGTTGTCCTCCATGAGGATGACACAGGCCCACTTCTCAAACCTGTCCATGTCACTCTGGATAGCATCCCTTCCCTCCAGTGTGCTGGTCATACAGGACAGTGTGGAGTTATCAGCAAACTTGCTGGGGGTGCACTCACTCCCACTGTCCATGTCACTGACAAAGGTGTTGAACAGCACTAGTCCCAGTATTGACCACTGAGGAACACCACTTATCACTGGTTTCTGCTTGGAATTGAGCTGTCTCAACTGCAACTCTTTGAGCGTGACCATCTAGTCAGTTTCTGATTCACCATCCGTGTCTCTCCAGTTTAGAGACCAGGATGTCATACAGGACAGTGACAAATGCTTTGTGTAAGTCCAAGTAGATGACATCTGTTGCTTTCTGCTTATCTGCCAATGTTGTAGCACATTTGTAGAAGGCCATCAAATTTGTTAGGCATGACTTGCCCTTTTTGAAGCCATGTTGGCTGTCACCAATCATCTCCTTATTTTCCATGTGCCTTAGCAGTGATTCCAGGAGGATCTGCTCCATGAGCTTGCTGGGCACAGAGCTGAGACTGAATGACCTGTAGTTCCTCAGGTCTTCCTTTTTTTCTCTATTTTTGGGAAATAGGGGGTTATGTTATCCTTGCATCATCCTTTGGATGATGTAGAAGCAAAAGCAGTTTTAAGTGCCACAGAAAGTAGGAACACAATATCCATTTGGTGATATGTATAGGGAAAATTCATTCCCAAAAGAGGCAAAAACAGCTTGAAAAAATTATTAATTTAGAAATGGGGGCTGATTATATGAACTTCATAATAGTGAAAGCTAAGATTCTAGCTCTGAGTAGGAGACTAAACAGACTTGAAAAGATTTATGAATGGAAAGTTGCACAGTTGTATGGGATGGAGCTGGCAAAGTGTTGATAGTGATGGTGCTGGAGGTTGGCCTTCAGGAAGAGGTTAGGGGCTGTCCTGTGTTGGAAAAAACTGTCCATGCCACAGACTCCCCCACAGGCCACAGCTGAGCCCATCAACCAAGTCAGGGGCACTTCTGCAAAAGCATATTTAAGAAAGGTCAGAAAACAAGAAAACACTGTACAGACAGCAGAAGAACTAAAAAGAAAAAAAAAAAAAAAAAAAAAAAAAAAAAAAAACAAAAACAACAAAAAAAAAACACAACCAGAACAAACCAACAACAAAAAGTGAAACAGTAGTGTCAGTACCCATACCCATGTCAAAAGTGCTCCAGGTGCTGAAGCAGAGTTTGCCCTTCAGCCTGATAGCATAAGCCCATGCTGGAGCCATTTATGCTGAAGGACTGCAGCCCATGGGAAGGACACTTGCTGGAGTCGGGGAAAAGTGTGAGAAGGGGAGAAACTGTTATGGTCTACTGTAACTGCCCCTGTGTCCCATCCCTTTTTTGCTGTATGAGATGGGGGGGGAAGTGGAAGGTAAAAGAGCTGGGAGTGAAGGAGTAAAGGTGAGCCTGGGAAAGGAAGGATGGGGTAGGGTATTGTTTTAATGTTTGTGTCTGTTTCTTCCCATCCAAATCTATTTTAATTGACAATAAATAGACTAATTTTCCCCAAGCTGAGTCTTTTTTGTCCATGATGGCAATAAGTAAACAATCTCCCAGTCTTTATCTCTGCCCACAAGCTTTCTCATCACATTTTCTCCCTCTGTCCTATTGAGGAGGGGGAGTGAGAGAGCAGCTGGGTGGCATTTTGGCTCTTAGACAAGGCTAAGCCCACACAGATGTTTATGTGATGGAGAAGCTGAGTCATTAGAAAGACAACCAGAGAAGAAATAAGGTCATTCTGACCTAGAAAAATTATTTTATTGCAGTATTTTGAATAGCTATAGCAAGGACAACTGCTTACAAGGACCACAATGTGAGATGTTTCCATAGTCAAAAGTAAAATGATGTGAGCTTGGTAAAATTTATAATTATATAGACAAACAGAAAAGGTTCCATCTTAGCTATACTAAATGAGGAAAGAATGGACTTGACAAGTTAGATTAAAATCAAAGATGATTCTGGTTGTAGATTTAGTGATGCTGTCCAGAGTGATATAGAAGGGAACTGAGGATTTCAGCACAGAAGGCTCAGATCTGTTTTTCAGTCTTACTGAGTCTTATCTTGTGAGTAGTTATCCAAGGCAGATTTCAGAGAAAGAATGAGAGATTTTGGACAGAAGCAGTAGTTGTATAAATTTGTCCTGTATAAAAAACCTGATGTTGAATTCATGCTTGGGTAGAAGCTTACCCTTGCAAAAAATTTGCAGGATCATATTCTAAATACATTACCTTTGAGTTGGAGAAATAAGTTTGAGTTCAAATACTTATTAACTCCTCATACTTGTCTCTCAGCATTTTAGTACTGATATTATCATAGTTTGTTTTCAAAGCTGTAAGTTTCTGTTATTAAGTCAGATATCTGACTTTTTGTAATTTATTTTTTTCCATCAGTTTAATTTCTCATTAGATGTTAACAAAGAATGGGATACATCTTTCCAACAGAGTTACTTTATTATTGCTATCCACATTACAAATGTATTCATTAGCATTCCCATCACAAAACCCAAGTTCATTATCTGATAAGACAAAAAATTTCTTCAGATAGATCTTGAGGTATTTGATTTGCCTTATTTATATTCTCAGTAGGCAACTTTCACTCACTTGCTAGAGATGAGTATAAGTAAATTGTGATTCTGCTCATTACTTTATCCTGATTGAGATTTTTTTCTGTCCTTTGTAACATGGAATCCTTATTTGTTTTCTTCTCCTTCTGTTTAATTAGTTTGTGATTCCTGAGATACAGTATGCATTTGATTCCTGACTATAAAAACAAGTTCTAATTCTTAAAATATGTAGGTTATTTTCAACAATATATTAAAGTGAAAACCATATCTGTGTAATAATTTAAACAAGTAAAAAAACTAACTTATTTAAATAGATACTTGCTGGGATGTTTTTAGTATTGAATTCATGATGGTCATGTTATTAAATCTGTAAAGAAAGCTTATTTGCAGGGCAGTGGCAGATTTTTTACATTTAGCCTTAGTTTTCTCTCAAAAAAATATATGTAGTTTTTCCCTGTTCATCTAGAACTTTTGATGTTATGTCCTATTCAGTTTAGTCCTACTAATTTCTGGTACATACTGAACCTTGAGTCAGACCTTCATTAATATCCCAATATATGCCCCCAAATAGGAAAATAGAATATACTTATAATACAGAGTCTTCAGCTGATTAAAATTTCTCAGTCAACATCTCTATCTATTTTTTATTACTCCACAATATTTTCTCTGTGGAGCTCTTTCTTCAGAGCTAGCCAAAAATTGCAAATTATTGTAGTCAGTGTTAGAAGTGCCCTAGAGGAACCGTCTATTGCCTAACAGCCAGGCCACTAAAATATTAGAAAGCATCAAGTTGCTAAAGAAGTGAGCTAGACATAATTGCTCTCCACTGTATTTTCCCATTTTACTTACAGAGACCCATGTCTAAATTCAGTTATTCCTATGATAGTTTTCAGTATTAGTGTGAGACACCTGAGAGTACATGAAAGAACCACGAGTTCTGGGAGAGAAAGCACAGGTGTTATAGGATGCCTGGGATATTTTGCAATGGCATCTGGAGGCCAGGTGGAACTCCAAGAATATCTATAGTGGTTCCATGTTACTTATTTTAAGGAAAGTTAATTGAACCCATGGTATGATTCAGCTCTGTATTCCAAGATCCGTAACTCAAATGGAGGCTACAAGGACACATCTAGAAATAATTCAGATGAAAATATGTTGTTTATGGGATTAGCCTAGAATGGATACAAATGAAAAACAATAATGTATAATGTGGGCATCAGATCCTTGGCATCAGTTCCCCCGATCTGAGGATCCACTTCTTCCATTCTACATGGCTTGCTAGTGCAGGTGTAGATATAGTATCTCAGCTGCTGTTATGGTAAGTGGAGATCCTGGGAAGAAGAATCACCTAGACCCTGGTCCAGTTGCTTCAATGAAAAAGTGTTAGTTATTTCTCAACAGTATCACTAACTTTGGTTCACTAACTTTGGTTCACTAAATCAACAGAATCTTCACTGGCTATAAGAAAAGTTTAGATGAATAGCATGAAACAGATGCTATTCTAGATGACAGAAATATAACAACCATAAGATTTCTTTTTATAGCACTGATGAAAAATATTTTTCACAATTGGATCAAACCTGTTATAAAAGTATAGATTTTTCTTATAACCATCTGTACACTGTGACAGAATATTACACGTTATCATTTTACTCTTCAAATAGGCACACCTATACTTCTAAATAATGAAAGTACTCAAGGGGCAAGGTAATGTTGAATAGAAGCAATTGAGATCTGTGTTAGCAGAGGTACTAAAGGGAGTGTGTTACAGTGCTATAATACTCTTCCTATTTGCTAACAATTTTTTCATAGAATCACAGAATGGTTAGAGTTGGAAGGGACCTTAAAGATCATCAAGCTCCAACTCCCCTGCCAGGGACAGGGACATCTCCCACTAGAGCAGGTTGCTCAAAAACCCCATCCAGCCTGGCCTTAAACACCTCCATGGATGGGACATCCGCAACTTCTCTAGGCAACCTGTTCCAGTGCCTCACCAGCCTCACAGCAAAGAATTTCTTCCTAATATCCAATCTAAATCTCCCCTCTTCCAGTTTAAAACCATTACCCCTTGTGCTATCAGTGTGCTTCCTTACAAAGAATTCCTCTCCTGCTCTCCTGTGGGCTGCTTTCAGATACTGGAAGGCTGCTAGAAGGTCTCCC